>CAKAOJ020000334.1:372500-400000 GCA_916701645.2 Sebastolobus alascanus | reverse complement strand
TGTACCTTAATGTACTCTAGAGAACCCTGGTGTACTGTAGTGTACCTTAATGTACTCTAGAGAACCCTGGTGTACTGTAGTGTACCTTAATGTACTCTAGAGAACCCTGGTGTACTGTAGTGTACCTTAATGTACTCTAGAGAACCCTGGTGTACTGTAGTGTACCTTAATGTACTCTAGAGAACCCTGGTGTACTGTAGTGTACCTTAATGTACTGTAGAGAACCCTGGTGTACTGTAGTGTACCTTAATATACTCTAGAGAACCCTGGTGTACTGTAGTGTACCTTAATGTACTCTAGAGAACCCTGGTGTACTGTAGTGTACCTTAATGTACTCTAGAGAACCCTGGTGTACTGTAGTGTACCTTAATGTACTGTAGAGAACCCTGGTGTACTGTAGTGTACCTTAATATACTCTAGAGAACCCTGGTGTACTGTAGTGTACCTTAATGTACTCTAGAGAACCCTGGTGTACTGTAGTGTACCTTAATGTACTCTAGAGAACCCCTGTGTACTGTAGTGTACCTTAATGTACTGTAGAGAACCCTGGTGTACTGTAGTGTACCTTAATGTACTCTAGAGAACCCTGGTGTACTGTAGTGTACCTTAATGTACTCTAGAGAACCCTGGTGTACTGTAGTGTACCTTAATGTACTCTAGAGAACCCTGGTGTACTGTAGTGTACCTTAATGTACTGTAGTGTACAATGGTGGACTCTGATGTACTTAGTGTACTTTAGTGTGTACTCTGGTGGACCCAGATTAGGCTACCAAAAACTAGCCTGCTATTTTTTGTAGCCCCTGTTGGTCACATGACCCTCGTCATTCTCGTAGTTCCGTTTAACAGCACAAAGGGGGACCATTTAAACTGTTGCACCTAACCAGGAGTCCAACAGGTTCCTGGATCAGATCATCTGGATCTGATTGTTCTCATCAGTTTGTTCTGTCAGGACACAGTTTACAGTCGTACCAACGAGCAGGAAGTCCGCCTGGAGGAGGACTGGAACATTTTAACGGACGGACTGGGGGAACAACAGCGGAGAGTTTTCATCATCGTACCAACATCAGAACCCAATCAGTGACATCACTTCCCTTTGTCTCTGATTGGTCTGTTCATCACTGAGTGCTAATCTTTAATCCAGCTAACATGCTAACAAGTGTAGTTGTAGTCCAGTCTGAAGTGTTAGCCTGTTGGCTAGTTGTAGTCCAATGTGAGATGTAAGCTTGTTGGCCTATTGGGTGTCTGTAGTCTGAGGTGTTGGGTCAGGGTGGTATTAGTAGCATTAGCCTGTCAGTTAGCAGGTTAACCTGTCAGTTAGCCTGTTAGCGGAGCAGCTAACTGTAGGCGTTGTATCAGGGTAGTATTTGTAGTATTAGCCTGTCAGTTAGCATGTTAGCCTGTTAGCAGAGCAGCTAACTGTAGGTGTTGTATCAGGGTAGTATTTGTAGTATTAGCCTGTCAGTTAGCATGTTAGCAGAGGAGCTAACTGTAGGCGTTGTATCAGGGTAGTATTTGTAGTATTAACCTGTCAGTTAGCATGTTAGCCTGTTAGCAGAGCAGCTAACTGTAGGCGTTGTATCAGGGTAGTATTTGTAGTATTAGCCTGTCAGTTAGCATGTTAGCCTGTTAGCAGAGCAGCTAACTGTAGGCGTTGTATCGGGGTAGTATTTGTAGTATTAGCCTGTCAGTTAGCATGTTAGCCTGTTAGCAGAGCAGCTAACTGTAGGCGTTGTATCAGGGTTGTATTTGTAGTATTAGCCTGTCAGTTAGCATGTTAGCCTGTTAGCAGAGCAGCTAACTGTAGGCGTTGTATCAGGGTAGTATTTGTAGTATTAGCCTGTCAGTTAGCATGTTAGCATGTTAGCAGAGCAGCTAACTGTAGGCGTTGTATCAGGGTAGTATTTGTAGTATTAGCCTGTCAGTTAGCATGTTAGCCTGTTAGCAGAGCAGCTAACTGTAGGCGTTGTATCAGGGTTGTATTTGTAGTATTAGCCTGTCAGTTAGCATGTTAGCAGAGCAGCTAACTGTAGGCGTTGTATCAGGGTAGTATTTGTAGTATTAGCCTGTCAGTTAGCATGTTAGCATGTTAGCAGAGCAGCAGCAGCTCGTCGTCGCTGCTCTCCGTCTTGCCCGTGGCCTCCAGACAGGCGTCGGGGATCTGAGCCGTGTGGACCATCCCACAGTGTTCACAGGGGCCGTCCCGCCCTCCTCGACACCCGTTACCACGGTGATGGCGAGGGGCTAGGCCTGTGGTGGAGGAGAGATGTGGCTCCAGCAGCGGCTGTCGGACGTCGCTGACCAATGAGGAGGAGGAGGACGAAGAATCCGAGTCGGAGACGGGGATCAGGAGCTCCACGTCTTCTTCTTCTTCTCTGTTTCCTCGCTGCTCCGCGGCCTCAGCCACGCCTCTTCCTGTCTCCAGCTGGCGAAGTGGACTATGATTGGTCCAGGTTTGGTCCTGCTGGTTCTGGCCGGTTCTGGTCAAGTTCCTGGCGAGGCGCTGCAGGTTCTGGGCCAGTCGCTGCAGGGCGGAGGTGGGCGGAGCCTGGAGCTCTGAGGCATCGCTATGACATTCAGGATCTGGACTGGAGGATACCACGGGGACGGCGCTGGAGGGGGGCGGAGCCTCTCTGGGCCTGTGACGGCCTCTGTCGCAGCTAGGCGTCGGGGTCACGGAGGTTGCGGACGTCGTCACGGATAACACGGCCTCCACGGCGGTGGAGGGCCGGGTCTTCTGTGGGAGGGGGGCGACGGGCCCGCCCACCGCACCCACGCCGCGCTCCCTCCCTCGCTCGCCCTCCGTGTCTGTGTCGTCTGAGTCCGGAGATAGCAGGTCTGAACCAGAACTCCCAGCGCTCCCAGTGCCGGCGCCGTCCTCAAGGTCAGCAGAAACCAGAGCCAAAGAACCCGACCGCCGCGACCGCGAGAAGGTGAAGAGACGACGCCACAGGTTGCTGTGACGACCGGAGGAGGGGAGTCTCAGGGAGGTGAAGCCGAGCTGAGAGCGGACGGCCAGACGGAGGTTTTCCAGGACAGACGCCTGAGGACAGACGAGAATAAAATCAGATTTTACCGAGTTCACGTCTCCATCAACCCTCTGAGTATCTGAGTGTACTAGTACCATCTGTACCTGGCTCCCAGAGCACACTGGGAAATCCTCCACAGGTGGGATCAGTCCCTGGGCGATCAGCTGACCATAAGAGGGCGGGGCTTCCCTCCGAAGCAGCTCCGCCTCCACTCTGGACAGCTGGGTCTCAAATGACCTGCAACGACCAATCACACAGCTCACATCGACCAATCACACGGCTCACGTCGACCAATCACACGGCTCACATCGACCAATCACACGGCTCACATCGACCAATCACACGGCTCATGTCGACCAATCACACGGCTCACATCGACCAATCAAACAACTCACAACGACCAATCACACGGCTCACATCGACCAATCACACGGCTCACGTCGACCAATCACACGGCTCATGTCGACCAATCACACGGCTCACATCGACCAATCAAACAACTCACAACGACCAATCACACAGCTCACATCGACCAATCAAACAACTCACAACGACCAATCACACGGCTCACATCGACCAATCACACGGCTCACGTCGACCAATCACACAGCTCACATCGACCAATCAAACAACTCACAACGACCAATCACACAGCTCACATCGACCAATCACACGGCTCACATCGACCAATCAAACAACTCACAACGACCAATCACACGGCTCACGTCGACCAATCACACGGCTCACAACGACCAATCAAACAACTCATCAAACAACTCACATCGACCAATCACACAGCTCACAACGACCAATCACACGGCTCACAACGACCAATCACACAGCTCACATCGACCAATCACACAGCTCACAACGACCAATCACACAGCTCACAACGACCAATCACACAGCTCACATCGACCAATCACACAGCTCACAACGACCAATCACACAGCTCACAACGACCAATCACACAGCTCACATCGACCAATCACACAGCTCACATCGACCAATCACACAGCTCACATCGACCAATCACACAGCTCACAACGACCAATCACACAGCTCACAACGACCAATCACACAGCTCACATCCCAGAAGCAGTGACCAATGAGAGGCTGCGGTGGCGGCGGTCTCACCTGCGTTCAAACATGCGCAGCGAGTAGAGTTTGCAGGTGCAGCCGAGGGCGATGACCAATAGGAGTCCACAGATGAGGCTGCCGATGACAGCGGCGGTGATGACTCTGGTGGGAACGATGACGGGACAACTCTCCTCATCGCTGCCGTCGCCGCAGTCGTCCTGAGCGTCGCACACCCACGACTCAAACACACAGCGGTTATTCTGCAGGAAGGTCAGAGGTCAAATACATTATTCTCAAAACAGTCTGAGATCAGTCATCACATCTCAGAATGATCTCAGACTGATCTTAGACGACTGATCTTAGACGACCGATCTCAGACTGATCTTAGACGACAGATCTGAGAGTGATCTTAGACAACTGATCTCAGACTGATCTTAGACGACCGATCTCAGACTGATCTCAGACTGATCTTAGACGACTGATCTCAGACTGATCTCAGACTGATCTTAGACTGATCTCAGACTGATCTCAGACGACTGATCTCAGACTGATCTTAGACTGATCTCAGACTGATCTCAGACGACTGATCTCAGACTGATCTTAGACTGATCTCAGACTGATCTCAGACTGATCTTAGACGACTGATCTCAGACTGATCTCAGACTGATCTTAGACTGATCTCAGACTGATCTCAGACTGATCTTAGACGACCGATCTCAGACTGATCTCAGACTGATCTTAGACGACTGATCTCAGACTGATCTCAGACGACTGATCTCAGACTGATCTCAGACTGATCTTAGACGACTGATCTCAGACAGATTTCAGACGACTGATCTCAGGCTGATCTCAGACGACTGATCTCAGACTGATCTCAGACGACTGATCTCAGACTGATCTCAGACGACTGATCTTAGACTGATCTCAGACTGATCTCAGACTGATCTCAAGTTGTAGTTTATTTTCTTCAGGTGAATTTTAATAGAACGTCTAGTACGTTATGAGTTGGATTTTTATCAGCTGACAGGTTGTAGTAGTAGTAGTAGTAGTAGTAGAAGTAGAAGTAGTAGTAGTAGTAGTAGTAGTAGTAGTAGTTGTAGTAGTAGTAGTAGTAGTAGTTGTAGTAGTCGGTACCTTGCAATGGAAGTTTCCTGGCTGGCAAAAGAAGCAGTTCTTCTCGTCAGAACCGTTGGGGCAGCGGTTCTGGTAGTTGCAGCGGTCCGATCGAGGGTAACAGGCTCCGTTTCTGGAACAGGGGAACTCGTCCTCCTGACACGAAGAACAGTTCAGCTCATCACGACCGTTTGGACAGTGCCAGTACCCGTCACAGCGCTGCTGCTCGGTGTAACAGCCCCAGTTCCCCCCACAGGGAACTTCCCAGGGCAGGCAGAACCCGTCCACCTTCAGAACACAGAGAGAGACCAGTTAAACAGAACCCGTCCACCTTCAGAACACAGAGAGAGACCAGTTAAACAGAACCCGTCCACCTTCAGAACACAGAGAGAGAGACCAGTTAAACAGAACCCGTCCACCTTCAGAACACAGAGAGAGAGACCAGTTAAACAGAACCCGTCCACCTTCAGAACACAGAGAGAGAGACCAGTTAAACAGAACCCGTCCACCTTAAGAACACAGAGAGAGAGACCAGTTAAACAGAACCCGTCCACCTTAACAACACAGAGAGAGACCAGTTAAACAGAACCCGTCCACCTTAAGAACACAGAGAGAGAGACCAGTTAAACAGAACCCGTCCACCTTCAGAACACAGAGAGAGACCAGTTAAACAGAACCCGTCCACCTTCAGAACACAGAGAGAGAGACCAGTTAAACAGAACCCGTCCACCTTAAGAACACAGAGAGAGAGACCAGTTAAACAGAACCCGTCCACCTTAAGAACACAGAGAGAGAGACCAGTTAAACAGAACCCGTCCACCTTAAGAACACAGAGAGAGAGACCAGTTAAACAGAACCCGTCCACCTTAAGAACACAGAGAGAGAGACCAGTTAAACAGAACCCGTCCACCATAAGAACACAGAGAGAGACCAGTTAAACAGAACCCGTCCACCTTAAGAACACAGAGAGAGAGACCAGTTAAACAGAACCCGTCCACCTTCAGAACACAGAGAGAGAGACCAGTTAAACAGAACCCGTCCACCTTCAGAACACAGAGAGAGAGACCAGTTAAACAGAACCCGTCCACCTTAACAACACAGAGAGAGAGACCAGTTAAACAGAACCCGTCCACCTTCAGAACACAGAGAGAGAGACCAGTTAAACAGAACCCGTCCACCTTCAGAACACAGAGAGAGAGACCAGTTAAACAGAACCCGTCCACCTTCAGAACACAGAGAGAGAGACCAGTTAAACAGAACCCGTCCACCTTAAGAGAGAGACCAGTTAACAGAACCCGTCCACCTTCAGAACACAGAGAGAGAGACCAGTTAAACAGAACCCGTCCACCTTCAGAACACAGAGAGAGAGACCAGTTAAACAGAACCCGTCCACCTTCAGAACACAGAGAGAGACCAGTTAAACAGAACCCGTCCACCTTCAGAACACAGAGAGAGAGACCAGTTAAACAGAACCCGTCCACCTTCAGAACACAGAGAGAGAGACCAGTTAAACAGAACCCGTCCACCTTCAGAACACAGAGAGAGACCAGTTAAACAGAACCCGTCCACCTTAAGAACACAGAGAGAGACCAGTTAAACAGAACCCGTCCACCTTCAGAACACAGAGAGAGAGACCAGTTAAACAGAACCCGTCCACCTTCAGAACACAGAGAGAGAGACCAGTTAAACAGAACCCGTCCACCTTAACAACACAGAGAGAGAGACCAGTTAAACAGAACCCGTCCACCTTCAGAACACAGAGAGAGAGACCAGTTAAACAGAACCCGTCCACCTTAAGAACACAGAGAGAGACCAGTTAAACAGAACCCGTCCACCTTAAGAACACAGAGAGAGACCAGTTAAACAGAACCCGTCCACCTTAAGAACACAGAGAGAGACCAGTTAAACAGAACCCGTCCACCTTCAGAACACAGAGAGAGAGACCAGTTAAACAGAACCCGTCCACCTTAAGAACACAGAGAGAGACCAGTTAAACAGAACCCGTCCACCTTCAGAACACAGAGAGAGAGACCAGTTAAACAGAACCCGTCCACCTTCAGAACACAGAGAGAGAGACCAGTTAAACAGAACCCGTCCACCTTAAGAACACAGAGAGAGAGACCAGTTAAACAGAACCCGTCCACCTTAAGAACACAGAGAGAGAGACCAGTTAAACAGAACCCGTCCACCTTAAGAACACAGAGAGAGAGACCAGTTAAACAGAACCCGTCCACCTTAACAACACAGAGAGAGAGACCAGTTAAACAGAACCCGTCCACCTTAAGAACACAGAGAGAGAGACCAGTTAAACAGAACCCGTCCACCTTAAGAACACAGAGAGAGACCAGTTAAACAGAACCCGTCCACCTTCAGAACACAGGTGAACAGGTGAGATCAAACACACCTGGTAGGTGACGTTGAACCCTCTGGCGGCGTTGATCTTGTCGGCGTAGAAGTGAACTCGGAGCTGACCAGATGATGAAACCACAGCGACCGGTGCTCTGGAGTCGAAGGCGGTCAGAACCCTGAGGAGACGGCGAGGGTTCTCCTCCAGGCCGTCGTACACCTTCACGTAGTCGCCGTAACCCGTCCCGTCGAGTTTAAAGTCCGTAAACCTCAGGATGACCTGTAGGAAGAGGAAGAGGAGGGGGGGGGGGGGACGAAGATCCAGACGTTAGCTTTACTGGGAGTTCAGGGAGGAAATCTGTCGGTAGGTCGGAGGTCAGAGGTCACCTTCCTGTGGTCGCCGGTGTCAATCAGCCAGGTGCAGTTACTTCCTGGAGGGTAAAAGTCGGGGTAGTTTGGAGAGCTGAAGGAGCCGTAGAAGTTCCTCAACCATTCTCCACAAGTGGGAACATCACAGTCGATCTCATCACCGAGGTCCTGAAACAACGATACACAGACATATCAAACTGGGGGGGGGGGGGGAGTCCTGATCCCAGTGGACCTCTAGGGCCCCCGTACAGGGGGGGGGGGGGAGTCCTGATCCCAGTGGACCTCTAGGGCCCCCGTACAGGGGGGGGGGGGGAGTCCTGATCCCAGTGGACCTCTAGGGTCCCCGTACAGGGGGGGGGGGGAGAGTCCTGATCCCAGTGGACCTCTAGGGCCCCCGTACAGGGGGGGGGGGAGTCCTGATCCCAGTGGACCTCTAGGGCCCCCGTACGGGGGGGGGGGGGGTCCTGATCCCAGTGGACCTCTAGGGTCCCCGTACGGGGGGGGGGGGGGTCCTGATCCCAGTGGACCTCTAGGGTCCCCGTACGGGGGGGGGGGAGTCCTGATCCCAGTGGACCTCTAGGGCCCCCGTACGGGGGGGGGGGGGTCCTGATCCCAGTGGACCTCTAGGGTCCCCGTACAGGAGGCGGAGCCAGGAGAAGGTTTGATGATTCATCTTTATTACCAACATGTGCAGGCTGCTGACCTAGATTTACTATATCTCTGATTAATCATCATCTGTCCATCACTTAGTCCTGACCCTGACCCTGACCCTGACCAACACAAGTACACAAGTACACAAGTACACAAGTACACAAGTACACAGGGCAGGCAGCGGGTCGGTGGTTCGATCCCCGGCTCCTCCTGCCTGCCTGTGGTAGTGTTCCTGAGCGAGTCCCTGATCCCACGTTGCTCCCCGAGAGCTTCACAGCTGCTCCTGATGCTCACGATGGGTTAAATACAGAGGTCAAAGTTCATGTATGTACCTGTAGGTATGTGATAAAGTTTAAAGTACAACTTCATCCACTGTAACCTGTTGGACTGAGTCAGACTGAGTCAGACTGAGTCAGACTGGGTCAGACTGAGTCAGACTGAGTCAGACTGAGTCAGACTGGGTCAGACTGGGTCAGACTGGGTCGGACTGAGTCGGACTGAGTCGGACTGAGTCAGACTGGGTCAGACTGAGTCAGACTGGGTCAGACTGAGTCAGACTGAGTCAGACTGAGTCAGACTGAGTCAGACTGGGTCAGACTGGGTCGGACTGAGTCGGACTGAGTCGGACTGAGTCGGACTGGGTCGGACTGAGTCGGACTGAGTCGGACTGAGTCGGACTGAGTCGGACTGAGTCGGACTGGGTCGGACTGAGTCGGACTGAGTCGGACTGAGTCGGACTGAGTCGGACTGAGTCGGACTGAGTCGGACTGAGTCGGACTGAGTCAGACTGGGTCACTGAGTCGGACTGGGTCGGACTGAGTCGGACTGGGTCGGACTGGGTCGGACTGGGTCGGACTGGGTCGGACTGGGTGGAAGAGACTGAAGTAGTCTGGTACCTGGCAGTCGATGCTGCCGTCACAGCGCAGACTGTGCGGCAGGCAGGTGTAGATCCGGGTGTAGCGGGACAGGCAGGGGAACTGGTTCAGGCTGCAGGGCTGGAAGGAGAACGGCGACTCCACGCACAGATCCTCGTCCGAGTTGTCACCGCACTCGTCCATGGCGTTACAGCGCCACCAGTCCGGGATGCACTTCCCGTTAGAGCAGTGGAACTGGTCCACATCGCAGCTGGAGGCCTCGGGCTGACCTACAGCCACAGGATATTATTGGTTATTGATTCATTATGGTAGCAGGCAACAACACCCTAGAACCCACGTTCCCGGTCCCTTCAGGTTTCATGGACCAGGTCTGCTCTGGTACCGGCCGCAGGAAGTGCTGCTGGTCAGAGGCAGGACTGGGATGACCCCCCCATCCTCACCAGTGATGTAGGACAGTCTGAAGCCTTTCCCTGTCAGACTGTCATCAGAGTGGAAGTGGATCCAGACGTGGTCCTGGGAGGAGATGTAGGGGGGCGGCAGGGAGGAACCACAGACCCTCAGCCCGTCCAGGCTCCGGTAGCTGCTGATGGACATCCAGTCCGAGGAGCAGCGATGGGAACCCTGGAGGTCAAAGTCCTGGAAACTACGAGCAGAAGAGAAGACATTATTGATCACACTGACTGGACCTCTGCCAGCTTCTGGTTCTGAATCCTGTTGCGTTGTGAAATGGTACCAGAGTCAGTCCTGATCTTTGGAGGACCACTTCGGCAACCTACATGCTGTAAACCATGTGGACTCATCAGGATTTAGTGAGACCAGGGTGGGTGGAGATCAGACCCTCTAGACCCGTTTCTGTGGAGATCAGACCCTCTAGACCCGTTTCTGTGGAGATCAGACCCTCTAGACCCGTTCTGTGGAGATCAGACCCTCTAGACCCGTTCTGTGGAGATCAGACCCTCTAGACCCGTTTCTGTGGAGATCAGACCCTCTAGACCTGTTTCTGTGGAGATCAGACCCTCTAGACCTGTTTCTGTGGAGATCAGACCCTCTAGACCCGTTTCTGTGGAGATCAGACCCTCTAGACCTGTTTCTGTGGAGATCAGACCCTCTAGACCCGTTTCTGTGGAGATCAGACCCTCTAGACCTGTTTCTGTGGAGATCAGACCCTCTAGACCCGTTTCTGTGGAGATTAGACCCTCTAGACCTGTTTCTGTGGAGATCAGACCCTCTAGACCTGTTTCTGTGGAGATCAGACCCTCTAGACCCGTTTCTGTGGAGATTAGACCCTCTAGACCTGTTTCTGTGGAGATCAGACCCTCTAGACCTGTTTCTGTGGAGATTAGACCCTCTAGACCTGTTTCTGTGGAGATTAGACCACACACAGACAACTTGAGGCCTGTGTTGTATGTGGACATGACCATATAAGTCCTTAGAACAACTTCCTGGTGCTGGTTCCATGGTTACCATGGTTACCTGATGGTGACGGTGTCTCCAGGTCGCGCTCTGATGTTCCAGCTACAGTTCAGTCTGGACGGATACTGAAAGGGCCAACCGGGGCTGGTGATGACGCCGCTGGACGCCCGCAGGAGGTCCGCCACCTCACCACAGGCTGGCAGGGAGACAGGCAGGGAGACAGGCAGGGAGACAGGCAGGGAGACAGGCAGGGAGACAGGGAGACAGGCAGGGAGACAGGCAGGGAGACAGGGAGACAGGGAGACAGACAGGGAGACAGGGAGACAGACAGACAGACAGACAGACAGAGAGACAGGCAGGGAGACAGGCAGGGAGACAGGCAGGGAGACAGGCAGGGAGACAGGGAGACAGACAGAGAGACAGACAGAGAGAGACAGGGAAACAGGCAGGGAGACAGGGAGACAGGCAGGGAGACAGACAGACAGACAGACAGACAGAGAGACAGGGAAACAGGCAGGGAGACAGGCAGGGAGACAGGGAGACAGACAGACAGACAGACAGACAGAGAGACAGAGAGACAGGCAGGGAGACAGACAGACAGACAGAGAGACAGAGAGAGAGAGACAGGGAGACAGGGAGACAGACAGACAGAGAGACAGAGAGACAGGCAGGGAGACAGGGAGACAGACAGACAGACAGAGAGACAGAGAGAGAGAGACAGGGAGACAGGGAGACAGACAGACAGAGAGACAGACAGACAGATGGGGAGAGAGAGAGAGAGAATTAGATTCACACTGTTTAGCTCGTCCTGACGGCTGATGTGACATCATCGTGGTTGTGACATCATCGTGGTTGTGACATCATCGTGGTTGTGACCTCACCGTTAGAAATCCCTGACACGTAGACGTTGTCGTTCCTCTGAGACGCAGCAATGCATCCTGGGAAAGACACAGACACAGTTAAGTGGACGGAAACAGGAAATGAGGAAGACGGCGTTCAGTCAGATCATTTAAAGTAGAACATCAGGGGGCTGATTGATCGATTGATTGATCGATTGATTGATCACATGTTGACATTTAAAGCAGAACATCAGTCTTATTCAATAAGTTCCCAGTGATAACTACAGCAGGGGGCTGATTGATCGATTGATCGATCGATTGATTGATCACATGTTGACGTTGCAGTAATTAATCAGAGCAGCTTGTCACAGCAACAAGAACTAATGAGCATCACTGAAGCAGAAGTGATCAGAACCAGCTGTGATCAATCAATAAGAGTCTCTTTGTATCCCGTTAGTGTTGTTAATACACACAGAAACCTGACCCGGGTCTCTTCAGGAGCAGGATCAGGTCTCTACCAGCTGATCCTGGGTCAGTGAACTCACCTGACAGTATGAGCAGGTAGACGACATATGCTGAGCAGTCTGATCTGAGAGCCATAATAACCCGATGATGATGATGATGATGATGAAGGTCACTGAACAGCTGGAGGAGCGGACTGCTGGATGCTAGCCACAAATTAAATAAAACACAGAAATATACCCGGAAACAGCGGATAAACTCTGTTAGCTTAGCATGTGCTAACTGTTCTATGGCTGTCTATTCTACGCTAGCTAACAGCAGCTAACTGCAGCTAACTGTTCTAACAGCAGCTCACTGATCTCACTGATCTCACTGATCTCACAGCAGCTCACTGATCTCACTGATCTCACAGCAGCTCACTGATCTCACTGATCTAACAGCAGCAGCTAACTGTTCTAACGGCAGCTCACTGCTCTCACATCATAAACCGTCTCCGAACAAAGACTCCGGTTAGCTTCGGCTAACAGCTCCCGTTAGCTGTGCCTGGCTGTTAGTTCAGCACATCTCTCCACAGCAACGAGCTCTGCGGTGTGAACACAGTGACACATGACGGAAATAACCCGGGATATAATGTGTTATCATAATAACAAAGCTAACTACAACAGAAAGAGAAGCTAGCTCTCATGCTAACTGCTAACAGTAATAACACTGGCCAACATGCTAACGGAGCTAACGGAGCTAAGCGGTTAGCTAGCCTGTCCTCCTCCACTACAAGGACATAAAGCCCGCAGAGGAACAGCTGGGTCAGAGCTAACCCGAGCTAACTAACGGAACCGGGCCAGAGGTTAGCAGCGGGAGCGCCGCTCCTCCGTGTGTCGGTCCGACGACATCTACACCGTCCGTGTTAGCTGTTAGCTGCTAGCTGTTAGCTGAGAGAACAACAACAGGCAGCAGCAGAGTGATGATGACGCGGCTAAGCTCCGCCCCTGGGTCTGTGTGACGTCATGAATTTAAAGGAAGAATTTACATCCTATCCTATATATATATATATATATATATATATATATATATATATATATATATATATATATATATATATATATATATATATACACACACACACAAAGACCAAAGAAAGAAAGATCACAAAGAATCAAGTTTAATTAATTGATTTTCATGTTTTCTGTATTAAAACAACACATCTGATACAAAACTATTAGATGACCAATAGAACCCTGAAAAGTGTTTGACCTTTGACCCCAATGTCTGTTTACAAACTTTCAACAACTCTAGCTGCATCTCATTTCCTGATTTTGTGCCTCCTCGTCTCCTCGTCTCCTCGTCTCCTCGATCCTCCGGCTTGTGACCCGGAAATCGATCTCAGCGCTCCATCTTGATGATGATCTGATACATGTCAACATCACTGAGTTTCATGTCGGAGTGAAGACAGATCATAGATTAACGGTTTTATAGTTTAGCTGTCTTCTGATTCACCGTCTAGTTCAAATCTGTGTTAACTGTAGGTGTGAACAGTGTTAACTGTAGGTGTGAACAGTGTGAACAGTGTGAACTGTAGGTGTGAACAGTGTTAACTGTAGGTGTGAACAGTGTGAACTGTAGGTGTGAACAGTGTGAACAGTGTTAACTGTAGGTGTGAACAGTGTGAACTGTAGGTGTGAACAGTGTTAACTGTAGGTGTGAACAGTGTGAACTGTAGGTGCGAACAGTTTTAACTGTAGTTGTGAACAGTGTGAACTGTAGGTGTGAACAGTTTTAACTGTAGTTGTGAACAGTGTGAACAGTGTGAACTGTAGGTGCGAACAGTTTTAACTGTAGTTGTGAACAGTGTGAACTGTGGGTGTGAACAGTGTTAACTGTAGTTGTGAACAGTGTGAACAGTGTGAACTGTGTGAACTGTAGGTGTGAACAGTGTTAACTGTAGGTGTGAACAGTGTTAACTGTGTGAACTGTGTGAACTGTAGGTGTGAACAGTGTTAACTGTAGGTGTGAACAGTGTGAACTGTAGGTGTGAACAGTGTTAACTGTAGGTGTGAACAGTGTTAACTGTAGGTGTGAACAGTGTGAACTGTAGGTGTGAACAGTGTGAACTGTAGGTGTGAACAGTGTTAACTGTAGGTGTGAACAGTGTGAACAGTGTGAACTGTAGGTGTGAACAGTGTTAACTGTAGGTGTGAACAGTGTGAACTGTAGGTGTGAACAGTGTGAACTGTAGGTGTGAACAGTGTGAACTGTAGGTGTGAACAGTGTTAACTGTAGGTGTGAACAGTGTGAACTGTAGGTGTGAACAGTGTTAACTGTAGGTGTGAACAGTGTTAACTGTAGGTGTGAACAGTGTTAACTGTAGGTGTGAACAGTGTTAACTGTAGGTGTGAACAGTGTGAACAGTGTTAACTGTAGGTGTGAACAGTGTGAACTGTAGGTGTGAACAGTGTGAACTGTAGGTGTGAACAGTGTGAACTGTAGGTGTGAACAGTGTTAACTGTAGGTGTGAACAACAGACGGACCATGTTGATGGTAAAGTGCTCCAGCAGAAGGACCTGCAGTATTTCTGCTTCACAGCCTGTCATTGACAGAGCTTTATAAGACCTGACAACAACTGTAACCTGCTGTTAACAACTTTCTTCTTTTAATAGAAAGAATTTTCTTTTCACGATTTGTAACTTTTATTAAAGATACTATTAAAGTCAGAGAGAGAAGGAGGGTCTGTCTGTTAAACTATTTACATCATTTATCATCATTTCCATTCAGTCACATGAGGCTGATAATTCCTGATAGGAGTTACATCATTTACATTTTCCCTCAAACATTCAGCTTAATAAATAATTTCTAGTGTTCAAAAGACACCATAGTCATATTCTGGGTTATTAAATAATGAATTCACAATCAGAATATCAATAACTACAGACGCTAATAATGAATAACTAATATAAAGGCACTGTGGCAGTAGAGATGGTTCCTGGTCCTCGAAACAGGACTCAGTCCACAGTATAAATACAGACTGCAGGTGTTTGTTAAACAGATAACAGAGAGAAAACACTGATAATAATAATAATAATAATAATAATAATTAAAGCTGCAAGCAGCGATGAACGGGCCCGAGCACCTCTCCGCGCGTCGGGGGTACTGGCGGGACGCCGACTGACGCGGCCGGGCACAATGAAACCGGAACTCCGACGAGCGCAACGACGTCTGCCACAAGACTCTACGACAAACGGAGTTATGAAAGGGGGCGGGGCTGATGTGTAGGGGGTGGGGATCACCTTCACCAACTTATCAGGCACTCTCTGCTGAGTGATATGACACCTCCCACAAGAGTCTACGACAAACGCTTCATTAGTTAGTCAAGGGGGCGGGGCTTGTGTGTAGGGGGCGGGGTTAACCTTCACCAACTAATCAGGCACTCTCTGCTGAGTGATATGACACCTCTCACAAGAGCCTACGACAAACGCTTCATTAGTTAGTCAAGGGGGCGGGGCTTATGTGTAGGGGGCGGGGTTAACCTTCACCAACTTATCAGGCACTCTCTGCTGAGTGATATGACACCTCCCACAAGACTCTACGACAATCGGTTCATGACTTATGAAAGTGGGCGGGGCTAACGTATTGGGGCGGGGCCATGAGTCAATATGGACATGTATATGTCTTCAGGACTGGACCCTCATCATGTCTGAGAAATTTGGGGCAGATCGGATTATGTACAGTGTAGTTACAACAACTTCCTGTTTCATGGCGAATGGCCCAAAATGGCCGCCACGCCACGGTCAGGTCGTTCAGTGAAAACTCACCATTTTGATAACTTTTCATCCTTAAGGTCTTAAGATGGTCCTGACCAAATATGAAGTCGATCGGATTAAATTTGGAAGAGGAGTTCGTTAAAGTACGCGACCTATAAAACGCAAAAAATGGGCGAAAATCGCATATTAAATTCAAAATGGCTGACTTCCTGTTGAATTTTGGTCATACCTCCAAGAGGCTTTTTTGTGTGTCTCCACATGATACATCTGTCTGCCAAATTTCATACTTGTAGGTGAAACTGGTGAACGGATATCAATTTTTTCAGTTTTCTAGGGGGCGCTAGCGAGCCATTTTGCAACACCCGAATCCGAGACCCTTAAAATATCAAATTTTTCACCGCGTCTGATAAGTGTGCAAAGTCTAGTCGAGCATGGCAAAGGCCTCAAAAACGCGATTCATTTTAAGAATAATAATAATCCTTACAGTTTCAATAGGGTCCTCGGACCCGACTTCGTCGGTGCTCGGGCCCTAATAATAACTTATGACTTTATTAGCATTAGATCAGTTCAGACACAAACTCCATCTAAAGTCTCTACAGCTGTTAGCGCCGACTGACAGCTGATCTCCAGCGAGGATGCTATGATGATGATGATGATGAAGCTGCTGCTGATGAAGACGATGATGAGGACGATGATGAAGAGTCCCCCATGTGTCTCTGCAGGAAGTGGTCCAGACTGAAGACCCCCCCCCAGCCGACAGCAGGGCTCATACTGATGAAGTCATCCAAGTTCATCTGACACTCTGAGGAGGAAACACATCACAGTGATGTCATTGTGATGTCATCACATGTTTAACATCACCACATACATGCTGAGGTGAGGTGTCATGTGACCTGCTGTGTGTATGGGGGGGTAGGGTGGGGGGGGCATTCTCCAAGACCCTTCAGAGTTCTTCATATGCGATCGATCGGACGCAAAGTTCAACAGGAAGCTGTCAGCAGGGACGACACGCAACTTCCTGTTGGAAGAGAGACACAGGTTGACTTTGCTGTGATGTCACTTCCTCCACAGATAAATGACACGTTTTAAGGTTTTACTTCCTGTTTGTCAGATCACATGTAACTGAGGTTGTGTCCTAAATTCCTCACTAACATGAATTCAGTGGCTAAAACAGGATGTGAGATTTTCTAGTTTGTCTGAAACCTCAGTATGAAACCAGTAGTACGTGAATATCGTAGTATTTCTGGTAAAATATTACAGCATGCAACGCTGGACACCACACCAGCATAAATATCCCACAATGCAATGCGTTAGTCATGAAAACTTGATGTTGATGGACAGCTCTGTAACAGAAATAATGCTTCACTTTAAGTGTCCACTTTGCTCGGCGTAATATAGCTTTAAATTTGTTCAGCCTTTGATTCTCACAAATCATCGTTTGGTCACATGAGGCTGGTATGGGTTTTATAGCTAACCCTGCAGCTAACCCTGCAGCTAACCCTGAAGCTAACCCTGAAGCTAACCCTGCAGCTAACCCTGCAGCCAACCCTGCAGCTAACCCTGAAGCTAACCCTGAAGCTAACCCTGCAGCTAACCCGGCAGCTAACCCTGAAGCTAACCCTGCAGCTAACCCTGCAGCTAACCCTGAAGCTAACCCTGAAGCTAACCCTGCAGCTAACCCGGCAGCTAACCCTGAAGCTAACCCTGAAGCTGACCCTGAAGCTAACCCTGCAGCTAACCCTGAAGCTAACCCTACAGCTAACCCCGCAGCTAACCCTGAAGCTAACCCCAAAAGCTAACCCCGCAGCTAACCCTGCAGCTAACCCTGAAGCTAACCCTGCAGCTAACCCCGCAGCTAACCCTGAAGCTAACCCCAAAAGCTAACCCTGAAGCTAACCCCAAAAGCTAACCCTGAAGCTAACCTTGCAGCTAACCCTGAAGCTAACCCTGCAGCTAATCCCGCAGCTAACCCCGAAGCTAACCCTGAAGCTAACCTCAAAAGCTAACCCTGAAGCTAACCCCGCAACTAACCCTGAAGCTAACCTTGCAGCTAACCCTGAAGCTAACCCTGCAGCTAATCCCGCAGCTAACCCTGAAGCTAACCCCGCAGCTAACCATGAAGCTAACCCTGCAGCTAACCCTGCAGCTAACCCTGAAGCTAACCCCGCAGCTAACCATGAAGCTAACCCTGCAGCTAACCCTGCAGCTAACCCTGAAGCTAACCCTGAAGCTAACCCCGCAGCTAACCATGAAGCTAACCCTGCAGCTAACCATGAAGCTAACCCTGCAGCTAACCCTGCAGCTAACCCTGAAGCTAACCCTGAAGCTAACCCCGCAGCTAACCCTGAAGCTAACCCCGCAGCTAACCATGAAGCTAACCCTGCAGCTAACCCTGCAGCTAACCCTGCAGCTAACCCTGAAGCTAACCCTGAAGCTAACCCTGAAGCTAACCCCGACGCTTGTTCTTCAGGTGTTTGTTATCTGTGGTGTTCAGGTGTGTGTTACCTGTGATGTTCAGGTGTGTGTTACCTGTGATGTTCAGGTGTGTGTTACCTGTGATGTTCAGGTGTGTGTTACCTGTGATGTTCAGGTGTGTGTTACCTGTGATGTTCAGGTGTGTGTTACCTGTGATGTTCAGGTGTGTGTTACCTGCTGTGTTCAGGTGTGTGTTACCTGCTGTGTTCAGGTGTGTTTTACCTGTGATGTTCAGGTGTGTGTTACCTGTGATGTTCAGGTGTGTGTTACCTGCTGTGTTCAGGTGTGTGTTACCTGCTGTGTTCAGGTGTGTGTTACCTGTGATGTTCAGGTGTGTGTTACCTGTGATGTTCAGGTGTGTGTTACCTGCTGTGTTCAGGTGTGTGTTACCTGTGATGTTCAGGTGTGTGTTACCTGTGGTATGCAGGTTTGATGTTGCGGTCTGAGCGGAGGGCCTGGGCGGCGTACAGCTTCAGGCTGCAGGGAAACGACAGCTCAGAGTCCAGATCATAAACCAGAGAAGAAGACTGAAGTCTGACCTGCAGCAGGACCACGTGGTAGTCCTGAAACACGCCATGACATCATTAATGACATCATCATAATTATTATTAATGAACTGTCTGTGAAATCACAGTTATTAAAAACACAGTGACATCACAAACCCAGATCACTGGCTGGTCTCCACGTCCAGACTTCTGCTTCCACAGAGGAACCTGATGGAGAAAAAACAGAGAACGTCTCTGAACATCAGCTTTAGAACCAGACGAGTGTTCATTAGGAACATACCAGATGTTATGTAGAACCTGACAGATGTTTTATAGAACCTGACAGATGTTTTATAGAACCTGACAGATGTTTTATAGAACCTGACAGATGTTTTATAGAACCTGACAGGTGTTTTATAGAACCTGACTGGTGTTTTATAGAACCTGACAGGTGTTTTATAGAACCTGACAGGTGTTTTATAGAACCTGACAGATGTTTTATAGAACCTGACATGTTTTTAATAGAACCTGACAGGTGTTTTATAGAACCTGACATGTTTTTAATAGAACCTGACAGGTGTTTTATAGAACCTGACAGGTGTTTTATAGAACCTGACAGGTGTTTTATAGAACCTGACAGATGTTTTATAGAACCTGACAGGTGTTTAATAGAACCTGACAGATGTTTTATAGAACCTGACAGGTGTTTTATAGAACCTGACTTATTTTTTAGATCTGGCAAACGTTCTGTAGAATGTGGCACAGATGTTATGGCATGTTCTCCTGTGTGTTCTCACCATTCTGTTCCCATTTGAGATGAAAACCACAAACAGTTCTTCCAGCGGTGTGGTTCTCTCCGTTCTGACATACTCACAGAGTTTCCAAACATTTTCTTCACTGCAGAACAAGAACCGACAACAGAACCAGAAATAACAGTCAGATACCAGCAGAACCAGTCAGTAGAAACTGTGAGTAGTAGTACAACACATATACTGTAGTACAACAGAACGTGAGTAGTAGTACAACACATATACTGTAGTACCACAGAACATGCGTAGTACTACAACACATATACTGTAGTACCACAGAACATGAGTAGTAGTACAACACATATACTGTAGTACCACAGAACATGCGTAGTACTACAACACATATACTGTAGTACAACAGAACGTGAGCAGTAGTACTACAACACATATACTGTAGTACCACAGAACATGAGCAGTAGTACTACAACACATATACTGTAGTACCACAGAACATGAGCAGTAGTACTACAACACATATACTGTAGTACCACAGAACATGAGCAGTAGTACTACAACACATATACTGTAGTACCACAGTACATGAGTAGTAGTACCACAGAACATGAGCAGTAGTACTACAGAGTAGTACTCACCAGTAACAGCTGGTATAAACGCAGTTTTCGCGGCTCGGTGTGATTCTGTCTTCCGGCTCCATGTTGAGGTGTCACACTGAAAAAGCTCCGTCGGGGGAAAAAAACAACATGACGTCACATCCGTCAACATTGTGATTGGTCAGTTTTTTTTTCTGTGAAGCTGCTGAAATTAAACACACCCGAACCGGAAATGTACCTTCAGCCTTCATAATAAAAGAAGGTAGAATCCACCACAGAGATATGGAGCCTTCAAATGAAACTCGTGAGCTCGTGTTTACAACATGGGAAGTCGTGAACACGGTTTGTGTGGCGTTCAAGTGCTTAAGTCGTGAGAACACCGCTGCTAAGCAACAGGCTGTTAGTGTATAGAAGCCACAGAGGCCAACAGTTCAGACATAATGACAGAGGAGAAAGAGGAGTTGTTGGGAATATCAACATTTTAATTTTTATAAAATTACCAAGAAAAACATTATACGACTAAAATTACAATACATTAACTTATTATGCACCGAAAAATGAACTTCCATGACCTCCGCCATTTCTGACAACGTCAACAAACACGTCAGAACTCGTGAACTCGGAGCTTTCAGAAACTTTCCACTGACGAGGTCGTGAATACGACATGAGGGGGGGGGGCGTTCATATGGACTCTTCTCGTGAACACGATAAACACGACCCCATTTGAAGTCACCAATATACTGGATACATAGACGCCATATTGGATGCTTCAGCGATATGTCAACGTGGGCGCCATTACCCTATACAAGTGAACGGGGGGGGGGAAGACGCTCAAGAGACAAACAAAAATCGTAACGTTAACTTAACATTAGCGATTAAAGCTGAACTATCCAGATTCTAAGTAACTGGAGACAAAACTTTATTTCTACTCCACGTAGATCATAAACTCTTTAATATAATAACGACTGGTTGAAATCGGTTGAGAAATGTAGACGTTATAGTGCTTTTTATCCAGAAAAACGGCAGCTCCCCCGTTCACTTGTATGGGGTTACAGGCCAGTCTGGCCAGGTCCAATATGGCGTCTATGTTCAGTATACTGTACATGTCTAAGTACTGTATGTCTATGTATATATGTCTACATACAGTATATGTCTACGTAAATGTATATGTATATACGTCTACATATAAAGTATGTCTATGTATATGTCTACATATATACAGTATGTCTACATATGTCTGAGTATATGCCTATGTATATATGTCTAAGTACTACATATACAGTATGTCTATATGTCTACGTATATATGTCTGCGTATACAGTATACGTCTACGTATATATGTCTATGTATATATGTCTATGTATATATGTCTACGTATACAGTATATGTCTATGTATATATGTCTACGTATATATGTCTATGTATACACGTCTACGTATACAGTATGTCTATATATATCTCTATGTATATATGTCTATGTATATATCTCTATGTCTATATGTCTATGTATACAGTATATGTCTACGTGTACAGTATATGTCTATGTATATGTCTACGTGTACAGTATATGTCTATGTATACATGTCTATGTATAGACGTCTATGTATACAGTATGTCTATATATATCTCTATGTATATATGTCTATGTATACAGTATATATGTCTATGTATATATGTCTACGTATACAGTATATGTCTACGTATATGTCTATGTATATGTCTACGTATATATGTATGTATACAAGTCTACGTATACAGTATGTCTATATATTTCTCTACGTATATATGTCTATGTATATATCTCTATGTCTATATGTCTATGTATACAGTATATGTCTACATGTACAGTATATGTCTATGTATATATGTCTATGTATAGTCGTCTATGTATACAGTATGTCTATATATCTCTATGTATATATGTCTATGTATATATCTTTATGTATATATGTCTATGTATACAGTATATTTCTATGTATATGTCTACGTATATATGTATGTATACAAGTCTACGTATACAGTATGTCTATATATATCTCTATGTATATATGTCTACGTATATATCTCTATGTATATATGTCTATGTATACAGTATATGTCTACGTATACAGTGTATGTCTATGTATGTCTACGTATACAGTATGTCTACGTATACAGTATATGTCTATGTATATATGTCTACGTATATGCGTCTATGTATATATGTGTACATATATATATGTGTACGTATATATGTCTATGTATACATGTCTACGTATATATGTCTACGTTTACAGTATATGTCTACGTATACATGTCTACGTATATATGTCTATGGATTCCACCTTCCTGGCAGCTGAGATTCAGACTGTTCAGTAAAAAACGTTATCTAAGTCGTTAAACTGGATTTTATGACGTAATATCAATTATTTAAATGATTGTTTGCTTTTATAGTTACATTTTAGAGTTTTTACATTTCCGAATATTTCTAAATCTCTCAACTCACCAATAAAACAAAGTATTTCAAATAACTCAAATGAAATGTTTCAATATAAAGAAAATAGTCTGAAGACAAATGAAAAAGTTAATTTCTCTTTGTAGCGTCAACAATGTTGTGATCAGTATTCACCCATTGACACCCATTGCAACCCACTGACACCCCACTGAAACCCATTGAAACCCACTGACACCCATTGCAACCCACTGAAGCCCATTGAAACCCACTGAAACCCATTGCAACCCACTGCAACCCATTGAAACCCACTGCAACCCATTGAAACCCACTGAAACCCATTGAAACCCACTGACACCCATTTAAACCCACTAACACCCATTGAAACCCACTGAAACACATTGAAACCCACTGACACCCATTGAAACCCACTGAAACCCATTGAAACCCACTGAAACCCATTGCAACCCACTGCAACCCATTGAAACCCACTGCAACCCATTGAAACCCACTGAAACCCATTGAAACCCACTGAAACCCATTGCAACCCACTGCAACCCATTGAAACCCACTAACACCCATTGAAACCCATTGAAACCCATTTAAACCCACTGAAACACATTGAAACCCATTGAAACCCATTGAAACACATTGAAACCCACTGAAACCCATTGAAACCCACTGAAACCCATTGAAACCCATTGAAACCCACTGAAACCCATTGAAACCCACTGAAACCCATTTAAACACATTGGATATGTTAATAAAACACATCTGTGGTGTCGACGTACGTGCAGCTGTTAACTCTTCTAAAATAAACAAACCACCCCCCCCACCCTGAATAGAATAAGCGGTTACAGATGATGGATGGATGAGGAAACTAAAAGCTGATGAGAGATTTCAACATTTAATTACTGACAGGAAGCAGAATCACCGTAGTAACAAACAAACAAACAAACAGGTGAGAAAGTTTCAGCTTTATTAAAAACAAGTCATCAGGCCAAAGATCGCTGTGGTTCCATAAATTACAGCGTGCTGGTTGGATGACGACCCAGACGTTCGTTGGTTGGATGGTTGCCGGGTAGGTTGCTAGGTGAAGAGGCGGATAGTGGCGTCGGCTCCGGAGGAAAAGATCCAGGGCTGGGTGGGGTGAAAGGTCACATCCAGAACACCGAGGTCACGAGTGATCACGTGACCTCGGAGAACCTTTACCGGGACGATTAACGGGTTCTGCAGCAGGTCACTGAGGAGGGGGGGGGGGGGGGGGGGGAGACACGGGATGGACGGACAGGAAGTCAGTGTGTATTACTGTGTGTAATACTGCGTGTATTACTGTGTGTATTACTGTGTGCATTACAGTGTGTATTACAGTGTGTATTACTGTGTGTAATACTGTGTGTATTACTGCGTGCATTACTGCGTGTATTACTGTGTGTATTAGAGTGTGTAATACTGTGTGTATTACTGCGTGCATTACTGTGTGTATTACTGTGTGTATTACTGCCTGTATTACTGTGTGTATTACTGCGTGCATTACAGTGTGTATTACTGTGTGTATTACTGCCTGTATTACTGTGTGCATTACAGTGTGTATTACAGTGTGTATTACTGCGTGTATTACTGTGTGTATTACTGCCTGTATTACTGTGTGTATTACTGCGTGCATTACTGCGTGTATTACTGCGTGTATTACTGCGTGCATTACGGTGTGTATTACTGTGTGTATTACTGTGTGCATTACTGTGTGCATTACTGTGTGTATTACTGCGTGTATTACTGCGTGCATTACTGTGTGTATTACTGTGTGTATTACTGTGTGTATTACTGTGTGTATTACTGTGTGCATTACTGCGTGCATTACTGTGTGTATTACTGTGTGTATTACGGTGTGCATTACTGTGTGTATTACTGTGTGTATTACGGTGTGCATTACTGCGTGCATTACTGTGTGTATTACTGTGTGTATTACTGTGTGTATTACGGTGTGCATTACTGTGTGTATTACTGTGTGCATTACTGTGTGTATTACTGCGTGCATTACTGTGTGTATTACTGTGTGTATTACTGTGTGTATTACTGTGTGTATTACGGTGTGTATTACGGTGTGCATTACTGTGTGTATTACTGCGTGCATTACTGTGTGTATTACTGTGTGTATTACTGTGTGTATTACTGCGTGCATTACTGTGTGTATTACGGTGTGCATTACTGTGTGTATTACTGCGTGTATTACTGTGTGTATTACTGTGTGTATTACTGCGTGCATTACTGTGTGTATTACTGTGTGTATTACTGTGTGTATTACTGTGTGTATTACTGTGTGTATTACGGTGTGTATTACTGCGTGCATTACTGTGTGTATTACTGTGTGTATTACTGTGTGCATTACTGTGTGCATTACTGCGTGCATTACTGTGTGTATTACTGTGTGTATTACTGTGTGTATTACTGTGTATATTACTTGTAAACAGTCCCGTGACAGACGATGACAGATCCATCGTCGGACGCCGAGGCGAACAGCGGGTAAAGGCGATGATAGGCCACGCCCCTCACTGCCTTCTTATGGTGTCTGCAGACAGGAAGTAATCAATACCATCGACATGATCAATACCAGAGTTTGACTGACAGGTGTGAGTTTGATTGACATCTACGTACCGTAACATCTTGTAAGGTTTGGTTGAGAGGTCGAGGTCGAACCAGCTCAGCCTGCAGTCGTAACTCCCACAGATCACATGATCACCTGCAGACAGAGAGACAGGTGAGACAGAGAGAGAGAGACAGGTGAGACAGAGAGACAGGTGAGACAGAGAGACAGGTGAGACAGAGAGAGAGAGACAGGTGAGACAGAGAGACAGGTGAGACAGAGAGACAGAGAGACAGGTGAGACAGAGAGAGAGAGAGACAGGTGAGACAGAGAGACAGGTGAGACAGAGAGACAGGTGAGACAGGTGAGACAGGTGAGACAGAGAGACAGAGAGACAGGTGAGACAGAGAGAGAGAGACAGGTGAGACAGAGAGACAGGTGAGACAGGTGAGACAGAGAGACAGGTGAGACAGAGAGAGAGAGACAGGTGAGACAGAGAGACAGGTGAGACAGAGAGACAGGTGAGACAGAGAGACAGGTGAGACAGGTGAGACAGAGAGACAGAGAGACGGGTGAGACAGGTGAGACAGGTGAGAGAGACAGGTGAGACAGGTGAGAGAGACAGAGACAGGTGAGACAGAGAGACAGGTGAGACAGAGAGACAGAGAGACAGGTGAGACAGAGAGAGAGACAGGTGAGACAGAGAGACAGGTGAGACAGAGAGACAGGTGAGACAGGTGAGACAGAGAGACAGGTGAGACAGAGAGAGAGAGACAGGTGAGACAGAGAGACAGGTGAGACAGAGAGACAGGTGAGACAGAGAGACAGGTGAGACAGGTGAGACAGAGAGACAGGTGAGACAGGTGAGACAGAGAGACAGGTGAGACAGAGAGACAGGTGAGAGAGACAGGTGAGACAGAGAGACAGGTGAGACAGAGAGACAGAGAGACAGAGAGACAGGTGAGACAGGTGAGAGAGACAGGGACAGGTGAGACAGAGAGACAGAGAGAGAGAGACAGGTGAGACAGAGAGACAGAGAGAGAGAGAGACAGGTGAGACAGGTGAGACAGAGAGAGAGACAGACAGAGAGAGACAGAGACAGGTGAGACAGAGAGAGAGAGAGAGAGACAGGTGAGACAGAGAGACAGAGAGACAGGTGAGACAGGTGAGACAGAGAGAGAGAGACAGGTGAGACAGAGAGACAGAGAGAGAGAGAGACAGAGAGAGAGACAGACAGAGAGACAGGTGAGACAGGTGAGACAGGTGAGACAGACAGAGAGACAGGTGAGACAGAGAGACAGGTGAGACAGGTGAGAGAGACAGAGAGACAGGTGAGACAGGTGAGAGAGACAGAGACAGGTGAGACAGGTGAGACAGAGACAGAGAGACAGGTGAGACAGAGAGAGAGAGACAGGTGAGACAGAGAGACAGGTGAGGCAGAGAGACAGGTGAGACAGAGAGAGAGAGACAGGTGAGACAGAGAGAGAGAGAGACAGAGAGAGAGAGAGACAGGTGAGACAGGTGAGACAGAGAGAGAGAGAGACAGAGAGAGAGAGAGACAGGTGAGACAGGTGAGACAGAGAGAGAGAGAGACAGAGAGACAGGTGAGACAGGTGAGACAGAGAGACAGAGAGACAGAGAGACAGGTGAGACCGGTGAGACAGAGAGACAGAGAGACAGGTGAGACAGGTGAGACAGGTGAGACCGGTGAGACAGAGAGACAGAGAGACAGGTGAGACAGAGAGACAGAGAGACAGGTGAGACAGGTGAGACGGAGAGACAGAGAGACAGAGAGACAGATGAGACAGAAGCCCCGGTTTGGTGAATCTGGTGTTTTGGTGAATCAGAGGTCTGTACTACGAAGCAGGATTTGTGGTTATCGAGGTAACTTCAGGGTTAACCCTTCAGGGTTTTCCGTCCTACGAAGGTGGATCACTTCTTACCGGGGTAGATCTCCATGGTAACTGATCACTTCTTACCGGGGTAGATCTCCATGGTAACTGATCACTTCTTACCGGGGTAGATCACCATGGTAACTGATGCTGAACACCTGACCTGCTCCGGAGCAGGTTATGTTCCAGATAAGAGATCAACTTGTGTAAAAGCACCTCCTACTGACCAATCAGAACTCAGTGAGCAGATCATATGGTAATATTACACAAATACGAAGAAGTTTAAGTCATAATCCAGGCTGAAAACAACACAGTTTACACTGACAGATGCAGGAAGGACAGCT
>CAKAOJ020000334.1:282500-367500 GCA_916701645.2 Sebastolobus alascanus | reverse complement strand
AATCCTGTGTTCTGATTGGCTGGACGTGTTCAGTATTTCCTGGTTACCCTCATCTTCCTCTGGCGGGGACACAGGCAGACAGACAGGTAGAGAGACAGACAGACAGACAGACAGACAGACAGACAGACAGACAGACAGACAGACAGGGTTACCCTCATCTTCCTCTGGCGAGGACACAGGTAGAGGTCGAGGCAGCGCTCGAACCTCTCGTGGATGAAACGAGGAAACGCAGGAACCTGACGGAGAGTCGAGAACTTCCTGGGAACAAACGGCAACTTCCTGTCTGACGCATCCTGCTGCTCCCACAGAGCTCGCTGCAGAGAGTGAGACAGGCAGACAGACAGGTTGGTTAAGCTCTAGAACCAGGCCAGGTAAACAGGTGACTTCCTCTGAGGGCGACCCACCTCCTCGTCGGTGAACAGGTACTCGGGCGGGGGGTTGTAGGACTCCTGGTGACCAGGTAGAGGGATTTTGGGGGCGGGCAGGTGCATCTTGTGTTTGGCCAGAATAGAAGAGTCCTCATTGGCCCAGAGGTCGTAGTAACGCCCCCCCCCGCTGTCGTCCTCCGCTCGCCGAGGTTTGATCCAACCCATCTTTATAGCGTGGACCAGTTTAGACACCTTCTCCTTCTCAATGAGCGACGGGATGAAGCTGCGCTTGTCTGCTGGCCGGTTGGTGACCGGGTGGAGCATCACGTCCCGACTGAAGAACTCCACCTGAGGCTGGTGGGGGGGGGGGGGGGGGGGGGGGGGGGGAGACAGGTGATGTCAAACAGGTGAAAAACAAGAACCATCCATCGTATCTGATGATGTCAAACAGCAGCGGATTCACTGATGGAACATTAAAGGAACCGCATTTAAGTTCTATCTATCGGATCGACCACAGTTTGTACATGTTAACGATGTGTCCTCTAAGAACGCCAAAGTTAGTCACAGAGTTCCACAAGGTTCTGTGCTTGGAACAGTTCTATTAACCTTATATATGCTTCCTTTAGGCAATGTTATTAGAAAACACTCCATCAACCTTCATTGTTATGCAGATGATACCAAATTATATCTATTAATCAAGCCAGACGAATCAGGACACGTCCTTTAACTCCCACATAAAACAAACTTCAAGGACCGCCTTCTTTCACCTACGTAACATTGACCTGAGTGATCACACTGTACGGTCCGATCGTCAGCCACGACCTGAGTGATCACACTGTACGGTCCGATCGTCAGCCACGACCTGAGTGATCACACTGTACGGTCCGATCGTCAGCAACGACCTGAGTGATCACACTGTATGGTCTAATCACCAGCCGCGACCTGAGTGATCACACTGTATGGTCTAATCACCAGCCACGACCTGAGTGATCACACTGTACGGTCCGATCGTCAGCCACGACCTGAGTGATCACACTGTACGGTCCGATCGTCAGCAACGACCTGAGTGATCACACTGTACGGTCCGATCGTCAGCCACGACCTGAGTGATCACACTGTACGGTCCGATCGTCATCCACGACCTGAGTGATCACACTGTACGGTCAGATCGTCAGCCACGACCTGAGTGATCACACTGTACGGTCCGATCGTCAGCAACGACCTGAGTGATCACACTGTATGGTCAGATCGTCAGCCACGACCTGAGTGATCACACTGTACGGTCAGATCGTCAGCCACGACCTGAGTGATTACACTGTACGGTCCGATCGTCAGCCACGACCTGAGTGATCACACTGTATGGTCTAATCACCAGCCACGACCTGAGTGATCACACTGTACGGTCCCATAGTCAGCCACGACCTGAGTGATCACACTGTACGGTCCCATAGTCAGCCACGACCTGAGTGATCACACTGTACGGTCCGATCGTCAGCCACGACCTGAGTGATCACACTGTACGGTCCGATCGTCAGCCACGACCTGAGTGATCACACTGTACGGTCCGATCGTCAGCCACGACCTGAGTGATCACACTGTACCGGAGCCGGTGCATCCACCATGCAGCACAGTAACACCCCCACCCTGATTATCACTAGAAGATGGAGGAAGGGGCGGGGCTTCACCTGCGTCACCTGAGCGTACCTGGTACTCGTTGAAGTTGACGTCTCCAAACTGTCCTCTCTGCAGGCGATTGACCAGCTCCACCTGCTCGTCCGACAGCACGATGTCACTTCCTGTCTGCTTGTCGTGGACCGTTCTCCTGGGGACACAATGCAGGTTAGCATCGTTAGCATTCCCTCTTTAAACCATTAAGGAAGCTAGCATCATGCTAGCAGACTCACCAGTACTCCGGGTTCTCCATTTTGTCCAGGAAGTCGTCGAGCTCGTCCTTGTTCCTGATTGGTTTGTAGATCTTCTTCCCGTCCAGGTTGTAACCGATGTGAGGGAAGTCTTTGTACCACTCCATGGGGATGTTCCCCACCGTGTTCCTGATGTCCTGCAGAACCAGTAGAGAACAGCTGAGAGGACAATAGAGAACCCTGACACAATGCTTTAGATTCAGCCCTCTCCTGGAGAACATTAGAACCACAGACCTCAACAGACCATCAGAGATCTGTGAAGAGAACCCGTGGAGCTCCGTTCATTCAAGAGGGCAGGGAAGATTGTGGCCGACCCCTCCCATCCCGGACACCATCTCTACCAGACTCTGCCATCTGGCGTGAGGTTCTGGTCCATCTCTCTCTCTCTCACACTCAGCTAACGGCTAACGGCTAACAGCTTACAGCTAACGGCTAACGGCTAATGGCTAACGGCTAACGGCTAACGGCTAACAGCTAACGGCTAACGGCTAACGGCTAACAGCTAACGGCTAACGGCTAACGGCTAACAGCTAACAGCTAACAGCTAACGGCTAACGGCTAACGGCTAACGGCTAACAGCTAACGGCTAACGGCTAACGGCTAACGGCTAACGTTAACTGGATCTCGTCCTGCTGATTTCAACATGGATTCGTTGTGCACAGTGTAGCGTTATCAGGGAACGCGTGTATAGTGAGGTCACGGCGTCCTTTCCGATTTTAACGCGTCAGTGTTCGGTTCCGTTTGTCACATGCTAAGCGATAGTTAAAACCCGTCATCCCAGGAAGATCTCCGTTCATCTCGAACACATTTTCTATCGTCCCCGGGACGCCGGTGCCGTAGAAGAACAAGTACCATCACATCGACTTGGTAGTGAAGTATCGGTTCTCGTGACATCCCGACTAGAGAAGGCAGGAGAACATGAAGGAACACAGAGGAGATCAACTCGTCTCACCTCCTCATCTGAAGAGTCGTGTTTGTACTCGTCTTCTTGCTTTTCTTCTTCTCCTTCTGTCACTGCTTCCTCCTTCTTCTTCATCTTCTTCTTCATCTTCTTCTTCTTGTCTATCTGTAGGTAGAACAGAACACAGGTGAGGTTCTAGAGGAGAACTATGAAGGGACACAATTAATCAGATATTAATCATGATCGCACAATTAAATGAACATGATGGCCACGACCGTGGTTCTTAGAGCGACCGTGGTTCTTAGAGGGACCGTGGATCTTAGAGGGACCGTGGTTCTTAGAGGGACCGTGGTTCTTAGAGGGACCGTGGTTCTTAGAGGGACCGTGGTTCTTAGAGGGACCGTGGATCTTAAAGGGACCGTGGTTCTTAGAGGGACCGTGGTTCTTAGAGGGACCGTGGTTCTTAGAGGGACCGTGGATCTTAAAGGGACCGTGGATCTTAGAGGGACCGTGGTTCTTAGAGGGACCGTGGTTCTTAGAGGGACCGTGGATCTTAGAGGGACCGTGGTTCTTAGAGGGACCGTGGATCTTAGAGGGACCGTGGATCTTAAAGGGACCGTGGATCTTAGAGGGACCGTGGTTCTTAGAGGGACCGTGGTTCTTAGAGGGACCGTGGTTCTTAGAGCCGCACGCACACACACACACACACACACGTACATTAAACTCTACCTGCTGAGCCTGCTCTGGCTCCACCTTCAGATCTTCATCATCGTCGTCATCTGATCCCTCCTCTTCCTCCTCATTGTCTTCATCATCCTCACTGTCACTCCCAGAATCCTCCAGTCCTGAGTAGACACTGTCCTCGCTGTCTGACAGATCTTCCTCCTCCTCCTCCTCAGTAGATTTGTTGTTGAATTTGAAGACCTGAAGAAGAAAACCGACAATTCAAGCTGCTGACCACCGCACCAAACTCCATACAGAAACCTGATGATTTTAGCAACACCACACCAAACTCCATACAGAAACCTGATGATTTTAGCAACACCACACCAAACTCCATACAGAAACCTGGTGATTTTAGCAACACCACACCAAACTCCATACAGAAACCTGATGATTTTAGCAACACCACACCAAACTCCATACAGAAACCTGGTGATTTTAGCAACACCACACCAAACTCCATACAGAAACCTGGTGATTTTAGCAACACCACACCAAACTCCATACAGAAACCTGATGATTTTAGCAACACCACACCAAACTCCATACAGAAACCTGGTGATTTTAGCAACATCACACCAAACTCCATACAGAAACCTGGTGACATAAATGTCATCTGACATCACCTTGAGTATAAATATATAAAAGTATAAATATATTTGAGAATGAAGTTATCTTTATATTCTCTTAGTTTATACAGGTGGAAGAAGGTTCTCTCAGTGCAACACATATAAACAAATACACCTGATGTCAGTAAAAGCTTTAATATACTATAATATAAAGGGGACTTTCTGTGTGTAGTGAGTCTGTTTGCTCTACCCAATGCTGCAGTGAATCAACAGCTGTGTTAATAGCTAATTACACCGTTGATTCCAGTATGTTATAAAGTATAACGTTTATTCCCTGGATTCCGCTCCTTCAACCATTTATTACCATGGCTGTTACAACCGAGTGTTTGTTACTCAGTTATTTCTATTTGTGGACTTCACGTATGCCGAACTGATCATCAGACTGTCCCGATCCAGAACAGTCCACAGTGGTTTCTAACCAGCTTAAAGGAGGTCTAATTAAGAGCATAAGGTCTTAAAATGAAAAGATTCTGAGTGCAGTTCTGGTTGAGTCTGTCTCAGCACACTGAAGACAGTGTTAGCTGCCGTGTGTCTGCTGGTATTAACACTGATGAGCCCAGTATAGCCTTATCTATCTTTAGCTAACATTAGGATGTTTATTTCCAGTATAGTCTTATCTATCTTTAGCTAACATTAGGATGTTTATTTCCAGTATAGTATTATCCATCTTTAGCTAACATTAGGATGTTTATTTCCAGTATAGTATTATCCATCTTTAGCTAACATTAGGATGTTTATTTCCAGTATAGTCTTATCTATCTTTAGCTAACATTAGGATGTTTATTTCCAGTATAGTCTTATCTATCTTTGGCTAACATTAGGATGTTTATTTCCAGTATAGTCTTATCTATCTGTAGCTAACATTAGGATGTTTATTTCCAGTATAGTCTTATCCATCTTTGGCTAACATTAGGATGTTTATTTCCAGTATAGTATTATCTATCTGTAGCTAACATTAGGATGTTTATTTCCAGAATAGTCTTATCTATCTTTAGCTAACATTAGGATGTTTATTTCCAGTATAGTATTATCTATCTTTGGCTAACATTAGGATGTTTATTTCCAGTATAGTATTATCTATCTTTGGCTAACATTAGGATGTTTATTTCCAGAATAGTCTTATCTATCTTTAGCTAACATTAGGATGTTTATTTCCAGTATAGTATTATCTATCTTTGGCTAACATTAGGATGTTTATTTCCAGTACAGTCGACCTGACAGATAATGTGTTGTCTCCATTCAGAACTCCATTGAGATTTTGTCTATTTCAAGCTGCTCTGTTTGTCTTTATGTTGCATTAGTGTTTAAAGGTGCCGATGGACTCAGTGGGTTCTGCTCTTCGGTTCGGCTCACCTCTCCGAACAGAACCGCTCCATCTTTACGCTGTAAAAGGAGACGAACACTGTGTTGAACCAGCAGCTCCCTTCTCCTGTTAGCATGCTAACAGCTAGCCGCCAGCTCCTTCCCAGTCCTCCCAGCTCCTTCCCCTCTCTGTCTGTCTCACCTCCTTCTGCTCCTCTTCCTCCTCTTCCTCCTCCTCTTTACTCCTCTTCTTCACACTCTTCTTCTCGAGGACTTTCTCCATCTCCTCTCTCTGGTCGCTCCTCCGCGTGCTTCTGCTGCTGCTCTCCTCCATCACACAGCACGTGGGGACTTCCGGGGTCAAAGGTAACACGTCACAGGCGGAGGGTTCCTTATTGGCGCCATCTGGTGGTCGTCATCAACACCAACGGTGACGTCACAAAGAATAAAAACAGCTGAACTGCATTTAAAATGATTTCTTTAGTTTAAATTAAAATATTTAAATTTAATATACAACAAAGTCAGTATGTTGTATTCTGGTTTATTGTGGGAATGCTGACTCAGTAATCCAGATATCTGTGGGAATGCTGACTCAGTATTCCAGGTATCTGTGGGAATGCTGACTCAGTATTCCAGGTATCTGTGGGAATGCTGACTCAGTATTCCAGGTATCTGTGGGAATGCTGACTCAGTATTCCAGGTATCTGTGGGAATGCTGACTCAGTAATCCAGATATCTGTGGGAATGCTGACTCAGTATTCCAGGTATCTGTGGGAATGCTGACTCAGTAATCCAGATATCTGTGGGAATGCTGACTCAGTATTCCAGGTATAAGTGGGAATGCTGACAAAGTATTCCAGGTATCTGTGGGAATGCTGACTCAGTAATCCAGATATCTGTGGGAATGCTGACTCAGTAATCCAGATATCTTTCGGAATGCTGACTCAGTATTCCAGGTATCTGTGGGAATGCTGACTCAGTATCCCAGGTATCTGTGGGAATGCTGACTCAGTATTCCAGGTTTCTGTGGGAATGCTGACTCAGTATTCCAGGTATCTGTGGGAATGCTGACTCAGTATTCCAGGGATCTGTGGGAATGCTGACTCAGTAATCCAGGTATCTGTGGGAATGCTGACTCAGTATTCCAGGTATCTGTGGGAATGCTGACTCAGTAATCCAGATATCTGTGGGAATGCTGACTCAGTATTCCAGGTATCTGTGGGAATGCTGACTCAGTATTCCCAGTATTTATGTGAATGCTGACTCAGTATTCCAGGTACTTTTGGGAATGCTGATTCAATATTCCCAGTATTGTTCTTTGAATCTTTATCCTTTCGCTTCTTCTTCTATTTCTTCGTACGTTATATATATTTAGTATATAGTATATATTATAGTATATAGTTTAGTATATAGTATAAAGTATAGTTAAGTATATAGTATATAGTTTAGTATATAGTATAAAGTACATAGTGTAGTTTATAGTATATATTATATTTTGTAGTTTAGTACATAGTATATAGTGTAGAATATAGTATATAGTACATAGTGTAGTATATATAGTATATAGTGTAGTATATAGTACATAGTACAAAGTGTAGTATATAGTATACAGTATAGTGTAGTATATAGTACACAGTATAGTACATAGTGTAGTATATAGTACATAGTACAAAGTGTAGTATAAAGTATATAGTACATAGTGTAGTATATAGTATATATAGTAGTATATAGTACATAGTGCAGTATATAGTATATAGTGTAGTATAAAGTATATAGTGTAGTATATATTATAGTATAAAGTATAGTGTAGTATAAAGTATATAGTGTAGTATAAAGTATATAGTATATAGTGTAGTATATAGTATATAGTGTAATATATAGTATATAGTGTAGTATAAAGTATATAGTATATAGTGTAGTATAAAGTATATAGTATATAGTGTAGTATATAGTATATAGTGTAATATATAGTATATAGTGTAGTATAAAGTATATAGTATATAGTGTAGTATAAAGTATATAGTATATAGTGTAGTATAAAGTATATATTATATAGTGTAGTATAAAGTATATAGTATATAGTGTAGTATAAAGTATATAGTATATAGTAGAAGGGGGTTAAATAACAACAGGACAAACTTGTGAACTCAGATTTTATTGATTCCACCAACAAACCAGCAGAAAAGACTCAAGACCAGGACCAGGACCAGGACCAGGACCAGGACCTCATTAACTAACTCTGAACCTGAACTCTCAGTGGACTCATCCTGAGACCAGGACCAGGACCAGGACCTCATTAACTAACTCTGATCCTGACCTCTTTGAGTGGACTCATCCTGAGACCAGGACCAGGACCAGGACCCTGTTAACTAAGCCTGATCCTGACCTCTTTGAGTGGACTCATCCTGAGACCAGGACCAGGACCAGGACCCTGTTAACTAAGCCTGATCCTGACCTCTTTGAGTGGACTCATCCTGAGACCAGGACCAGGACCAGGACCCTGTTAACTAACCCTGATCCTGACCTCTTTGAGTGGACTCATCCTGAGACCAGGACCAGGACCAGGACCCTGTTAACTAACCCTGATCCTGACCTCTTTGAGTGGACTCATCCTGAGACCAGGACCAGGACCAGGACCAGGACCCTGTTAACTAACCCTGATCCTGAACTCGTTGAGTTCAGATGAGTTTGCCTCCTCTCAGGCTGAACTGATCCGGGTCTCTGAAGCAGGGCCCTGAACTGATCAGACCTGGTACCGATCCAACAGAACACATCACTGCAGCTCTAATATACGTTCCTCATTCATTATAAACGGTCCAAAAATATTCTGATTCTCTTCATTTCATATATTTGACACATGAAAACAAAGACGTGAACATGCAGAGCACAGAGAACACCTGGGTCACACGATCCACGTTCACATCTGGGTCACACGATCCACGTTCACACCTGGGTCACACGATCCACGTTCACAACTGGGTCACACGATCCACGTTCACACCTGGGTCACACGATCCACGTTCACATCTGGGTCACACGATCCACGTTCACAACTGGGTCACACGATCCACGTTCACATCTGGGCCACACGATCTACGTTCACATCTGGGTCACACGATCCACGTTCACACCTGGGTCACACGATCCACGTTCACACCTGGGTCACACTGGGTCACACGATCCACGTTCACAACTGGGTCACACGATCCACGTTCACACCTGGGTCACACTGGGTCACACGATCCACGTTCACAACTGGGTCACACGATCCACGTTCACACCTGGGTCACACTGGGTCACACGAGCCACGTTCACACCTGGGTCACACGATCCACGTTCACACCTGGGTCACACTGGGTCACACGAGCCACGTTCACACCTGGGTCACACGATCCACGTTCACAACTGGGTCACACGATCCACGTTCACACCTGGGTCACACGATCCACGTTCACACCTGGGTCACATGATCCACGTTCACATGTGGGTCACACGATCCACGTTCACATCTGGGTCACACGATCCACGTTCACAACTGGGTCACACGATCCACGTGGGTCACACGATCCACGTTCACACCTGGGTCACACGATCCACGTTCACAACTGGGTCACACGATCCACGTTCACACCTGGGTCACACGATCCATGTTCACACAAGGGTCACACTGGGTCACACGATCCACGTTCACACCTGGGTCACACGATCCACGTTAACATCTGGGTCACACGATCTACGTTCACACCTGGGTCACACGATCCACGTTCACAACTGGGTCACACGATCCACGTTCACACCTGGGTCACACTGGGTCACAAGATCCACGTTCACACCTGGGTCACACGATCCACGTTAACATCTGGGTCACACGATCCACGTTCACACCTGGGTCACACTGGGTCACACGATCCACGTTCACAACTGGGTCACACGATCCACGTTCACATCTGGGTCACACTGGGTCACACGATCCACGTTCACACCTGGGTCACACGATCCAAGCTCACATCTGGGTCACACGATCCACGTTCACACCTGGGTTACACGATCCACGTTCACATCTGGGTCACACGATCCACGTTCACAGCTGGGTCACACGATCCACGTTCACATCTGGGTCACACGATCTACGTTCACATCTGGGTCACACTGGGTCACACGGTCCACGTTCACATCTGGGTCACACGGTCCACGTTCACACCTGGGTCACACGATCCACGTTCACACCTGGGTCACACTGGGTCACACGATCTACGTTCACATCTGGGTCACACGATCCACGTTCACACCTGGGTCACATGATCCACGCTCTGATTGGTTCTCTGAGAACAGCGAGCGTCAAACAAACGATTTAATTTAAGCAGCGAAGAAGAAAAACCAAAAGTAAAAGAGTAGAAGAAGACAGGTATATAAACTGGCTAATATCAATCTGCATAATAAAAACGTGACCTTTGACCTATTGATTGATCTACAGCTGATCGATTAATTCCATCGTCATCTATTGCTGCTGCTGAGTCAGCGCTCACACTGTCCTGTTGCCACGGTGACACCCCTCCCTCTCCTGATGATGTCAGAGGTCAAGGTCCAGGTGGGCGTGGCCTAGCAAGGCTGCGGCTGGGTCATCGGTGGGCGGGTCAGAGCTGAAGAAAGGCTCCGCCTCCAGCTCCAGCAGGGAGGGAAGGTCGGCCCCGCACTCCCCCGAGCTGATTGGTTCAGACATCAGGACAGGTGTGGCGGTGTACTGCACCAGCTGCTTCCCTGGACCAGAGAGAGGTCACCATGACAACCAATACTCAGCAGGATACCTGTGTGTTATCTGTGTGTTACCTGAGTGTTACCTGAGTGTTACCTGAGTGTTACCTGAGTGTTATCTGTGTGTTATCTGTGTTACCTGAGTGTTATCTGTGTGTTACCTGAGTGTTACCTGAGTGTTATCTGTGTGTTATCTGTGTGTTACCTGAGTGTTACCTGAGTGTTACCTGAGTGTTATCTGTGTGTTACCTGAGTGTTATCTGTGTGTTACCTGAGTGTTACCTGAGTGTTACCTGAGTGTTATCTGTGTGTTACCTGAGTGTTATCTGTGTGTTATCTGTGTGTTATCTGTGTGTTACCTGAGTGTTACCTGAGTGTTACCTGAGTGTTATCTGTGTGTTACCTGAGTGTTATCTGTGTGTTACCTGAGTGTTACCTGAGTGTTACCTGAGTGTTATCTGTGTGTTATCTGTGTGTTATCTGTGTGTTACCTGAGTGTTACCTGAGTGTTACCTGAGTGTTATCTGTGTGTTACCTGAGTGTTATCTGTGTGTTACCTGAGTGTTACCTGAGTGTTATCTGTGTGTTACCTGAGTGTTATCTGTGTGTTACCTGAGTGTTATCTGTGTGTTACCTGAGTGTTACCTGTGTGTTACCTGAGTGTTATCTGTGTTTTACCTGTGTGTTACCTGTATGTTACCTGAGTGTTATCTGTGTTTTACCTGAGTGTTACCTGTGTGTTACCTGTGTGTTACCTGAGTGTTATCTGTGTGTTACCTGAGTGTTATCTGTGTGTTACCTGTGTGTTACCTGAGTGTTACCTGTGTGTTATCTGCGTGTTACCTGAGTGTTACCTGAGTGTTACCTGTGTGTTATCTGTGTGTTACCTGTATGTTACCTGTGTTGATGGTGTTGCTGCTTTCCTCACTTCCGTTGGGGATGTCTTCAGACAGCAGCTGACAGGAAACAGTGACATCACGGTCACATAGGTGTGACATCATTATGTTATACACCTGTTATACACCTGAATACATCTGTTACACACCTGTTATACACCTGAATACGCCTGTTATACATCTGTTACACACCTGTTATACATCTGTTATACATCTGTTATGCACTTGTTACATACCTATTAATACACCTGCTATACACCTGTTATACACATATTAATACACCTGTTATACACCTGAATTAAACCTGTTATACACCTATATACACATTAATACACCTGTTTATATACCAGTTATACACCTGTTTATACATCTGTATACACCTATTAATACACCTGTTTACACCTATTAAAACACCTGTATATACCTGTTTATACACCTGTATACACCTATTAATACACCTGTTATACACCTGTTTATACACCTATTAATACACCTGTATACACCTATTAATACACCTGTATATATACTGGTTTATACACCTTTATACACCTATTAATACACCGGTTTATACACCTTTATACACCTATTAATACACCGGTTTATACACTGGTTTATACACCCGTATACACCTATTAAAACACCTGTACATACCTGTTTATATACCGGTTTATACACCTGTATATACCTTTTCAAACACCTGTATATACCTGTTTATACACCTGTATATACCTTTTAAAACACCTCTATATACCCGTTTATACACCAGTATACATCTGTTAATACACCTGTATTTACCTGTTTATACACTGGTTTATACACCTGTATACTATTATTAATACACCTGTATATACACCTGTATACACCTATTAATACACCTGTATACACCTGTTCATACACTGGTTTATACAGCTGTTATATACCTGTTTATACCAGAGGTGGAAGAAGTACTTAAATCCAAATGTAACTAAAGTAAAAGTACAAAAGTATTAGCATCAAAATATAGTTAAAGTACCTAAAGTAAAAGTACTCATTATTATTGGATTATAATTGTTGATGCATTAAAGGGATAGTTCAGGTGTTTCTCGGTGTGGTTGTATGAGCTACGTCTCCATCAACAAATGGCCGACTGCACATTAAAAAGGTGAATCGGCTGCTCGTTGGGGCCGATTACGCCAAGACGCGCCGCCACAGGCCCGACTTCATCAAAAACGCCTTACTATAGCGGTGCGTTCACCGGTGGAGCGGGGCTGAGGCGATGTTATATGATTAAATGTGGTGTCTCTGTGGGTCAAACAGGATATGAACCCCCCCTTCCCTCTCACAGTCCAGCAGCCAACCAGCTAGCTAGTCCTACCATACGGCATCAAAACAGGAAGGACGTAGTAAAGATCTGCCGCCTGCGCCAAGTGTGACGTTAACGAGTTCTGCAACCGCGGCTGGTGATGAAAACTTTCATGCGCGTCTAAAAAACGCTGGAAAAACGTGATGCGTGACGCTAGAGAGGAGTGCACGGCAGGTGAGCTGCATCATGGGAAACTAATGGATCCGCCTCGGTGTGATCAGACTCTTATTGTGACAATGTTCAGGACAGGAAGTGCATTAAACAAGTCTGTGTTGTTGAACTCACATTGTCCAAACTGTCGAGGTCGAAGTCTCCAGAGGAACAGGATGTACTGAAAAACTATACACAAAGACAGTTCACATGAATACTACACAAATATATATACAGTATATACTATATATTACACATATATTACACAGTTAATATGTCTGAATGTGTGTTAATATGTACAGTAAATGTCTGATACGTGTTTATATATACTGTTAATATGTCTGATACGTGTTAATATATACAGTTAATATGTCTGATATACTGTTAATATGTCTGATACGTGTTAATATATACTATTAATATGTCTGATACGTGTTAATATATACAGTTAATATGTCTGATATACTGTTAATATGTCTGATACGTGTTAATATATAATGTTAATATGTCCGATACATGTTAATATATATACTGTTAATATGTCTGATACGTGTTAATATATAATGTTAATATGTCCGATACATGTTAATATATATAATGTTAATATGTCTGATACGTGTTAAAATATACTGTTAATGTCTGATATATGTTAATATACACTGTTAATGTCTGATATGTGTTAATATACACTGTTAATGTCTGATATATGTTAATATACACTGTTAATGTCTGATATATGTTAATATACACTGTTCATGTCTGATATGTGTTAATATACACTGTTAATGTCTGATATGTGTTAATATACACTGTTAATGTCTGATATGTGTTAATATACACTGTTAATGTCTGATATGTGTTAATATACACTGTTAATGTCTGATATGTGTTAATATACAGAGTTAATGTCTGATATGTGTTAATATACACTGTTAATGTCTGATACGTGTTAATATACAGAGTTAATGTCTGATATGTGTTAATATACAGAGTTAATATAGAGGACACTGTCAGCCTGACCTCCATGAGCGGGGAGGTGTCGAAGGTGAAGGTTTGTGTGTTCAGGATGCTCTGCAGGTTTTCTAGACTGCTGTCGATACTGTCGACATGATTGGACAGTTCACACCTGAAGCACAGAGACAAAGAGAGGGACACATGATGTTAACTTTTATCATCAGTCGGGTGTTTTTCTACATTTTTCTTCTTGCCATTAAATCTCATGTTTAGACTCAAACCACCAAAGTGTTGGCCCGTCTCTCAATACTTTCTGACTTCCTGTCTGTGGCTCTCAGCTCCAAGAAAATTGGTTCCTACTGAAGGCGTATATCTTTAAAAACACCTAAAAAATATATAGTCTTAAAAAAATAATAACTTAATTTTCAATTCAATTTCATTTTTGTAGTGTGTAATCATAACAAACGTTATCTCAAGCCAATTTTAATATAGAGCAGGTCTACACTGCACTCTATAATTTACAGAGACCCAACATTGCCTCATGAACAAGTAGCGAGAAAAACCTTCCCTAATAATAGCAGTAGCAGTGGATATAATATAATGATAATAATAATAGCAGCAGTGGATATAATATAATGATAAAAATAATAGCAGTAATAATAGTAGCAGAAACAAAAATGGAAAAATTACTACTACTAATAATAATAGTAGCGGTGGATATAATAGAATGATGATATTAAAAAGGCTCAGTAATTTCCTTAAGCAGCCGGTCACTGCTGCTTTTATCAAATAAATAGGAGGAAATAGTGCATTTGTTGGGGACTATTTTCAGCGGTGGATTAATGTGGAGCTCTAGTGAGTCTTTGTGGCAGCAGGACGGTGTGTGTGGAACTAAATAAATAAACTACAGAGTGTGAGCTCATGGTGATGAAGGAACATGATGTGTTTTTAATAGAGTCTGAACATGCTGACAAAAAGGAACAAAGAATATCACCAGACTTATCATTTACAACAGAATAATATTAATGTATTATAATATTTATAATAAAGATCATTTAGATTCATTGATTTACTTGTCAGCTCGTGTTGATACGAAGCGCCAAACGTCAGGTGAGAGTCCACCTGCAGAGGGAGGGGGGCGGGGTCTGAAGGAAGCACATGAGTTTTACTGACACACCTGACCTTCAAAAGGACGACCATCTGAGAATAATTCATGTGAGAAACTCTGCTGAGTTACTTTTACAGATAAACTGAAACCTTTGAATGTTTAATGACACATTTATTAGTCCATCACACAGGGTTAAAGGCATTCTGGGTACGTGTTGGGGCAGTAGTTGGTACGTGTTGGGGCAGTAGTTGGTACGTGTTGGGGCAGTAGTTGGTACGTGTTGGGGCAGTAGTTGGTACGTGTTGGGGCAGTAGTTGGTACGTGTTGGGACAGTAGTTGGTACGTGTTGGGGCAGTAGTTGGTACGTGTTGGGGCAGTAGTTGGTACGTGTTGGGGCAGTAGTTGGTACGTGTTGGGGCAGGTGTTGGTACGTGTTGGGGAAGTTGTTGGTACGTGTTGGGGCAGTAGTTGGTACGTGTTGGGGCAGTAGTTGGTACGTGTTGGGGCAGTAGTTGGTACGTGTTGGGGCAGTAGTTGGTACGTGTTGGGACAGTAGTTGGTACGTGTTGGGGCAGTAGTTGGTACGTGTTGGGGCAGTAGTTGGTACGTGTTGGGGCAGTAGTTGGTACGTGTTGGGGCAGTAGTTGGTACGTGTTGGGGCAGTAGTTGGTACGTGTTGGGGCAGTAGTTGGTACGTGTTGGGGCAGTAGTTGGTACGTGTTGGGGCAGTAGTTGGTACGTGTTGGGGCAGTAGTTGGTACGTGTTGGGGCAGTAGTTGGTACGTGTTGGGGCAGTAGTTGGTACGTGTTGGGGCAGTAGTTGGTACGTGTTGGGGCAGTAGTTGGTACGTGTTGGGGCAGTAGTTGGTACGTGTTGGGGCAGTAGTTGGTACGTGTTGGGGCAGTAGTTGGTACGTGTTGGGGCAGTAGTTGGTACGTGTTGGGGCAGTAGTTGGTACGTGTTGGGACAGTAGTTGGTACGTGTTGGGGCAGTAGTTGGTACGTGTTGGGGCAGTATTTGGTACGTGTTGGGACAGTAGTTGGTACGTGTTGGGGCAGTAGTTGGTACGTGTTGGGGCAGTAGTTGGTACGTGTTGGGGCAGTAGTTGGTACGTGTTGGGGCAATAGTTGGTACGTGTTGGGGCAGTAGTTGGTACGTGTTGGGGCAGTAGTTGGTACGTGTTCGGGCAGTAGTTGGTACGTGTTGGGGCAGTAGTTGGTACGTGTTGAGGCAGTAGTTGGTACGTGTTGGGGCAGTAGTTGGTACGTGTTGGGGCAGTAGTTGGTACGTGTTGGGGCAGTAGTTGGTACGTGTTGGGGCAGTAGTTGGTACGTGTTGGGCCAGGTGTTGGTACGTGTTGGGACAGTAGTTGGTACGTGTTGGGGCAATAGTTGGTACGTGTTGGGGCAATAGTTGGTACGTGTTGAGGCAGTAGTTGGTACGTGTTGGGGCAGTAGTTTGTACGTGTTGGGGCAGTAGTTGGTACGTGTTGGGCCAGGTGTTGGTACGTGTTGGGGCAGTAGTTGGTACGTGTTGGGGAAGTTGTTGGGGTAGTCATTGGGAGGTTTTTGGAACGTGCCCCTCAGTCATGTGTTAGCAGTAGGGGGGCAGTTAATAGCAGGTAAATCTACCTGCAGCCACCCTGACGGATGTGAAACAAGTGTAACAGGTTACTTACCGGTCAATACAGGCGATGGTCTGACATTTCTGCTGAGGTTTGGCGGGGCTGGGGGCGGAGTTTGGGGTGGGAATGGAGGCAGGTGATTGGCTGGCTGGAGCTGGTGGAAGGGGCCCAGTGGAGGCCGGGCTCATCACAACAATGGGACTGGCTACAGAGACCAGAATCAGAGAGTCAAGGATTGAACAGACACAAGTTCTAACTCACACAGGCTCCACCCTCTACTTGACTCTACTGGACTCTACTGCACCTGGCTCCTGAGACCGACAGGCTGAGGAGGGGTGTGAGGAAAGAAGGCCAGACCCCCTGTCCTACGCAGTCGGGTCTGTTCACTCCTTTTTACAGTGTTTGATGGATAGAGGACATATTTACGGTGGCGTCATGGTCGACGCCTTGTCCGTTCATACAGTTCTATCTCTTGGACATGTTGGGCTCCTTTTTTCAGGGTCCGTGCTCAGTGGAACAACACAGGACTGGTATGTAGTGGGGGTGGTGTTGCACCTGACCCCCCCCCTGGGCGTGATACACCTACATGAGCCCGTGCCCCTTGATGACCCGGTGAATATGGCGTACAGTGTGTCTACTATTTGTTTTTGACCTCTGCAGGATTAGGCCATGGCAGTACCTAGATCAGTTGTGTACTATCTGAGGAGGCTGGGGCCTCCTACGTCTCCGCTGCGGCGGCCGAGGTTATAAAGAAGGAGGCGGCTGTGGTTTCTAATCCTTAGCCCTTGTCAGAACCATGGATGTATTAAGAGAACTGGATACAGTGTTGGAGGCGGGGCCCCGTTCATTCCCATGAAATTGTCTCAGTGGAGCATGAAAGCAAAAATGGCTCGACTTCAGAGTGGAAAAGTACCCAGATCTTCCGGTGATCTTCCGCATCCATTGGGCCCATAGAGCAGGCGCAGTAGCGTCCGCTCAGTCACGGGGTCACAGCCGTCACGCTGTAATCATGGCTTGCTAACTCCGCCTCCCAGCCCTCGCTCCAGCCTCGGTCTGGGTCTCATTCACATGAACGGAGGAAGGGAAATAACTCTGGATTCATCTATTAGTGCGTTTTACAGCTTTTAGGACCTGATGATTTAAATAAGGACTATTAGAGTGTTCATACTGGGGAGTTGATTCACCTCAAAATAAATTATCCTCTGAGTTACAGACGTCTCTTTCCCAATGTAAGTCTATGGGAAAAAGTATTTTTCGGCCCGATGGCATCACGTGACGGACACGGAAGTTGTAGTACCGCCGTTTGGCCGCTATGAAAATTGGCAACAACAACCAGCGCTCTTCCTGGGGGGTTGGCCTGGACCGGCGTGGTTGGGTCAAAGTGCTGTCGCTGCAGGTCCTACACCCATCGGGCTCCACCCACTGTTCCCATAGAGTCCAGTAGAAGGCGGAGTCGGTGTGAGTTAGAACAAAGGTTACAATATTGTAACCCTAGTTCTATAAGCACAGGCGGAGCCCTCTACCAAGGAGGCCCTGTTGCTCTGATGCCGCTCGCTGAAGAGGATGTAGGATGAAGACAGCGATGGACGCTGCCTTATATACTGTGGGGACGCACATATTTGGTAGGCATGTCCTGATTGGCTGGCTACGTTTATGCAAATCTCAGTGGGTGAATGCGTGCGTGTGATTGGACTAGGGTTACAACATCAGTCCTCAGTACCGTTGTAACCAGGGATGGGCATTTCATGCAAAAATACTATTAGATACTGAGAGACTGTGATATTTAGATATTAGAGACTGAAGTATTCGATCCTTCAAAGATCCCCCTGCAGAGAGACAGTGGGTAAAGACAGCGCATAGAGCCACCACATCTTCAAATCTAACTACATGAATTAAAATAAGACTTATTTTCGACCAAATTGTTGGAACAGTGGAAAGGCTAACCAGATGGTTTGGTGAGTTTTTGTTCCTGTTGTGTTTTACGATGCTCCGCCGCTCAAACACACGTCACGTTTTACCGGCGCCTGGTAGTAACATTACTACCAGGAGGTGCCTGCGATGGTAACACATGGGAAAATATATTTTTTATGACAAGACGATAGTGGCATGAACTATTCTGTTTTTTTTTAAAATAATTTAATGACTCTTTGAAAATTCAAAAATCATGATCCTTCCATAGTTATAACCGCAAATAAACGAAAATCAACGAACCTCTATATGGAATATCAAGATTCAGCAGTCATTAAATATACCACAGACCTTTAGTAACGGATGTTACCTGGTGTAGGATTGGTAGTAGAGGTGTTTATAGATGTTACCTGGTGTAGGATTGGTAGTAGAGGTGTTTATAGGTGTTACCTGGTGTAGGATTGGTAGTAGAGGTGTTTATAGGTGTTACCTGGTGTAGGATTGGTAGTAGAGGTGTTTATAGATGTTACCTGGTGTAGGATTGGTAGTAGAGGTGTTTATAGATGTTACCTGGTGTAGGATTGGTAGTAGAGGTGTTTATAGATGTTACCTGGTGTAGGATTGGTAGTAGAGGTGTTTATAGGTGTTACCTGGTCTAGGATTGGTAGTAGAGGTGTTTATAGATGTTACCTGGTGTAGGATTGGTAGTAGAGGTGTTTATAGATGTTACCTGGTGTAGGATTGGTAGTAGAGGTGTTTATAGATGTTACCTGGTGTAGGATTGGTAGTAGAGGTGTTTATAGATGTTACCTGGTCTAGGATTGGTAGTAGAGGTGTTTATAGATGTTACCTGGTGTAGGATTGGTAGTAGAGGTGTTTATAGGTGTTACCTGGTCTAGGATTGGTAGTAGAGGTGTTTATAGATGTTACCTGGTCTAGGATTGGTAGTAGAGGTGTTTATAGATGTTACCTGGTCTAGGATTGGTAGTAGAGGTGTTTATAGGTGTTACCTGGTCTAGGATTGGTAGTAGAGGTGTTTATAGATGTTACCTGGTCTAGGATTGGTAGTAGAGGTGTTTATAGGTGTTACCTGGTCTAGGATTGGTAGTAGAGGTGTTTATAGGTGTTACCTGGTGTAGGATTGGTAGTAGAGGTGTTTATAGGTGTTACCTGGTGTAGGATTGGTAGTAGAGGTGTTTATAGGTGTTACCTGGTCTAGGATTGGTAGTAGAGGTGTTTATAGATGTTACCTGGTCTAGGATTGGTAGTAGAGGTGTTCAGGGTCGGCAGCGTCTCGTTTTCCTGTAAGATGGCGTTGATGAAGGTGGTTGGCGAGAGCGGCGTGTCTATATGGGTATCTCCGCCCTCCAGAACAGGACTGGACGGCTCCTCTTTGACATTCACTGATTGGCTCTCTCTGCAGGTGAAACAGGAAGAGGATTGGCTGTTAATGACTGGTGACCGACCAATCAGAGGTGAAGTAGTAGAAGTAGTGACGGTGAGGATGAGGCGGCCGGGATGAGAGTCTGAGGCCGTGGTTCTGAAGTGTTTAGGATTTCTCTTGTATGAACTTTAGAGTGAAGTAAAAAATATTTAACTGGTTCTCACCCTGCAACGGTCCAATCAGTGACCACAGTCTCAGCTGTGGGCGTGGCCACATTTGTGATGTCAGAAATGATTGGTCCGGAGGTCACCGGGGAGTCGGCTGAGAAGAGACTGGCTGCAGCCTGGAAAGACATAGACACACAGAGAGTTATAGACAGGTGAGTCAGTGACAGGTGAGTCAGTGACAGGTGAGTCAGTGACAGGTGAGTCAGTGACAGGTGAGTCAGTGACAGATGAGTTATAGACAGGTGAGTCAGTGACAGGTGAGTTAGTGACAGGTGAGTTATAGACAGGTGAGTCAGTGACAGATGAGTTATAGACAGGTGAGTCAGTGACAGATGAGTTATAGACAGGTGAGTCAGTGACAGGTGAGTTAGTGACAGGTGAGTTATAGACAGGTGAGTCAGTGACAGATGAGTTATAGACAGGTGAGTCAGTGACAGGTGAGTCAGTGACAGGTGAGTTATAGACAGGTGAGTCAGTGACAGGTGAGTTAGTGACAGGTGAGTTATAGACAGGTGAGTCAGTGACAGGTGAGTTATAGACAGGTGAGTCAGTGACAGGTGAGTTAGTGACAGGTGAGTTATAGACAGGTGAGTCAGTGACAGGTGAGTTATAAGACAGGTGAGTCAGTGACAGGTGAGTCAGTGACAGGTGAGTTATAGACAGGTGAGTTATAGACAGGTGAGTCAGTGACAGGTGAGTCAGTGACAGGTGAGTCAGTGTCAGGTGAGTTATAGACAGGTGAGTTATAGACAGGTGAGTCAGTGACAGGTGAGTCAGTGTCAGGTGAGTTATAGACAGGTGAGTCAGTGTCAGGTGAGTTATAGACAGGTGAGTCAGTGACAGGTGAGTCAGTGACAGGTGAGTCAGTGTCAGGTGAGTTATAGATAGGTGAGTTATAGACAGGTGAGTCAGTGTCAGGTGAGTTATAGACAGGTGAGTCAGTGTCAGGTGAGTTATAGACAGGTGAGTCAGTGACAGGTGAGTCAGTGACAGGTGAGTCAGTGACAGGTGAGTCAGTGTCAGGTGAGTCAGTGACAGGTGAGTTATAGACAGGTGACTCAGTGACAGGTGAGTCAGTGTCAGGTGAGTTATAAGACAGGTGAGTCACTGACCTGCATGTGCTCCAATGAGAACGGCCGACTGTATTTAGGCATGGAGTGGGCGGAGCTAGAGTCATTCAGCATCAGAGGACTGCACAAAGACAGAGACAGTAAAAATACATACGTTAATATATACTGTATACATGTTACTGAGTATATATATATATATATATATATATATATATATACTGTATATAATACTGTATATAAATATAATATATATGTTAGTCTATTAATATACTGTATACATGCTACTGGATAAATATATATATACTGTATATAAATATAATATATATGTTAGTGTGTAAATATACTGTATATATGTTACTGAGTAAATATACTGTATACATGTTACAAAGTACATATATACATGTTACTGAGTAAATATAAACATGTTGTGTAGTACAGTGTAGTATATTGTGTTGTGTAGTACATAGTGTAGTATATCGTGTTGTGTAGTACATAGTGTAGTATATTGTGTTGTTTAGTACATAGTGTAGTATATCATGTTGTGTAGTATACAGTGTAGTATATCGTGTTGTGTAGTATATAGTGTAGTATATCGTGTTGTGTAGTATATAGTGTAGTATGTTGTGTAGTATATAGTGTAGTATATTGTGTTGTGTAGTACATAGTGTAGTATATCGTGTTGTGTAGTACATAGTGTAGTATATCGTGTTGTGTTGTATATAGTGTAGTATATTGTGTTGTTTAGTACATAGTGTAGTACATAGTGTAGTATATCGTGTTGTGTAGTATATAGTGTAGTATATCGTGTTGTGTAGTACATAGTGTAGTATATCGTGTTGTGTAGTAAATAGTGTAGTATATCGTGTTGTGTAGTACATAGTAATAATAATAATAATACATTTTATTTGTAACACACTTTACATTTGAAACAAATCTCAAAGTGCTACAAGGTAAAAGCAGGTAAAATCATCAATATAAAAACAGATAAAAAGCTAACATCATAAAAATAGGAACATAAAAGCAGCAACCAGCAAGGTTAATTAAACGTCGTAGCTTCTGCTAAAGAGGAAGGTTTTCAGTCCTTTTTTAAAACTGTCGGTAGTTTGTGGAGCCGTCAGATGGTCAGGGAGGGAGCTCCACAGACGGGGGGGGGCCGCGGAACAGAAGGCCCGATCACCCATAGTGCTGAGCTTAGTCCTGGGGGGAGGAGGCGGTTTGAGTTTTTAGAGCGGAGGGATCGTGTTGAGGTTAGAGGAGTGATGAGTTCTTTCAGATAGGGGGGGGGGCATTGCCATAGATGCACTGGTGAGTGAGGAGGGAGACCTTGAATTCAAGCCTGGCGGAGACGGGGAGCCAGTGAAGTGAGTGGAGGATGGGCGTGATATGTTCATATTTTCGCACTCTCATCAGGATCCTTGCAGCGCTGTTCTGAACATACTGCAGTCTCTGAAGACTCTTATTAGGGATCCCGATGAGAAGTGCGTTACAGTAGTCCAGTCTGGAGGAGACAAAGGCGTGGACCAGCTTTTCGGCATCACTTAAGGTGAGTGTGGAGCGGAGTTTGGCAATGTTTCTGAGGTGGTGGAAGGAGATCTTGCAGAGGTGTTTGATGTGGGCTTCAAAGGTGAGTTGGGGGTCAAATTTAACACCAAGGTTGGTGACTGATGAGGAGAGGGGAATGTGGTGACCGGAGGAGGTAATGCTGGTTATGGAGGATAACTGGATCTGGTGTGGAGTGCCAACAAAAATTGCTTCGGTTTAGATAGATTAGATAGATAGATTTCCTTTATTGTCATTGTACAGGTACAACGAAATTGAGTTTGCAACTCCCCATCACGTACCCGATGCATTAAAAGACAGTCAAAAAAATAAATATAGGGTACTATACAAGCGACAGCTATAAGGTTAGTGGCCAGTGTCGTGTCGTATATGCATTTTGGAAGTGTTCAGCTGGAGAAAGTTGTGTTTCATCCACACCTTTATCTCCTCCAGACAGGTGGTGAGTGTTGATGGAGAAGATGATGATGACAGTGGTGAAGCTGTGGAGGAGTGTGTGCCAGTTTTCATGTATAGTTGAGTGTCATCAGCGTAGCAGTGAAATGTGATGTTATAGCGACTGATGACATGGCCAAGGGGGAGCATGTAGAGGATGAAGAGGATGGGGCCGAGGACTGACCCCTGGGGGACTCCGCAGGTGACAGTGTGTGATCGGGACCTTGCACTTCCAATGGAAGTATATTCTGTTCTGTCGGTGAGGTAGGATTGAAACCAGTTAAGGGCAGTGTCAGTGAGTCCAGTGATGTGATGAAGCCGGTTGAGGAGTATGCCATGGTCAACGGTGTCGAAGGCAGCAGTCAAATCCAGGAGAATGAAGAGGGAAGGTGAGCCAGCATATCCTTAGGTCATTTGCGACTCTAACCAGAGCCGTTTCTGTGCTGTGGGCAGAGCGGAAACCAGACTGAGTAGGCTTGTTGGTGTTCCCGAAAGGCTAGCTTGTGAACAGTGAGATCTGAAGCTTTGTAGCGACGCTCGAGGGTACGCCCAGCTGTCTTCAGTTTCCGTAGCTCGCTGGTGAACCAGGGGGCCGAGCGGGAGAAGGTGACTGTTCTAGTTTTGACAGGGGCGTGATGATCCAGAATGCTGCTCAGGGTGTTATTGTAAAAATCCACTGAGTCATTGGCCGATGAAAAGTTTGCAGAAAGGAGATGCTGAAGGTCGGCTGTCATGGTTTCTGGGTTGATGTTTTTCAATTTTCTAAAGCAGATTTGTCGTTTGGGCTTGATGAGGGGGGACAGACTTGACATCTCCATGGAGACGGCCTTGTGGTCGGACACACCCAGATCGTACACAAGAAGATTGTTGAGAGGAGCAGAGTCAGTGATGACAAGATCAAGAGTGCGCCCCCTGCTGTGGGGGGGGGGACATCAACGAGTTGCCGGAGATTAAAACAGTCCAGTAATTGGAGAAATTCAGCTGCAAAACGGCAGGAGGGGGAGTTGACGTGGATGTTCATATCTCCAAGTACTATAATATTGGCAGAGGTTGTACAGAAAGTTGAGAGAAGGTTATACATCTCAGGAATGAAGGACGGGTTTGGTTTGGGTGGCCGGTAGATGAGAAGTGTCGTCATGGGGAAAGGGGGTTTCCGTAAGGCACATCACGTCTAAACACTCATCCAGAATGTGGTCATGTATGAGGCAGGATTTGTTTGTGAGGGATTGTGCATTGAGCAGCTCAATTTTAATCTTAGATGGAGCAGTGAGTCTCTTTATTGGCCGAAGTAGACTGAAATCCACTCCACGTTTTCCATCCCTCTCGGTGATTTGCGTTGTCATGGAAACTCCAGTGTTACTAGTCCGCAGAGCGACAGTGCTCTGATGACGTGTCTGAGATGCGACGGAGCGCACGTCGGACCAGAGGGATTGGATGGCGTGATCAGACCGATCAGACAGATCAGACCGATCAGACCGGGAACAAACAAACTTTCTGCGGCAGCTTCTGTGAATGTAACGGGGCCGGCGAAGGAGTCCAAGTTGTTTAATGACTGATATGCACGATGGAGTGGTGTAGTTGTTGAATTGTTGAGTAATTCAACATCATGCCAGTCGTGGAGAGTAGCCTGTTGTTAGCCGTTAGCCATGGACGTGATGCAGCGAGGAAAGCCATCAAAACATAGAAAGTGTTCAAATCAACAACGGCTTCGGATGAGAACCTCACGGTGGCAGCGATGAACAGATACGGGAGTATCCGGCGATGGTAAACCGATAGCAACAGGTAGTTGGACAGTCGTCAGAGCCGGTAGAATCCGTACAAAAACAGATAAAAAAAAATTCATAAAAGAAAGTTTACCGGCAAGCAACGATCAATAGTATACTTGACGTTATATACTATTGCAAGCTGTTAAACTGTTGAACTGTTGAACTCTTGAACTCTTGAACTGTTGAACTGTTGAACTGTATGGAGAAGCGGCTAACAGAAAAACGCCAGCGTCCTCTCCCCAGCCACTTTGTAAAGTTGCTCATAGTGTAGTATATCGTGTAGTACATAGTGTAGTACATAGTGTAGTATATCGTGTAGTACATAGTGTAGTATATCGTGTAGTACATAGTGTAGTATATCGTGTAGTATATTGTGTTGTGTAGTACATAGTGTAGTACATAGTGTAGTATATCGTGTAGTACATCGTGTAGTACATAGTGTAGTATATCGTGTAGTACATAGTGTAGTACATAGTGTAGTATATCGTGTAGTACATAGTGTAGTATATCGTGTAGTACATAGTGTAGTATATCGTGTAGTATATTGTGTTGTGTAGTACATAGTGTAGTACATAGTGTAGTATATCGTGTAGTACATCGTGTAGTACATAGTGTAGTATATCGTGTAGTACATCGTGTAGTACATAGTGTAGTATATTGTGTAGTACATAGTGTAGTATATCGTGTAGTAAACTTGCATCTTCCTCTTGACTCCCAGGATCCGGTTGGACTGGACCAGAGACACCAGGAACTGGATCAACTGCAGAGAGAGAGAGAGAGAGTTTATTACTGGTTCAGGTAGAAGCTAAGATAATGTGCTAACATGCTAATGTATTGGTGTATTGATTAATTGATTTCTTGGTGTATTGATTACCTTGTTGACGACTTTCTGTTGCTGGACGTGTTTCTGTCTCAGACTGGCCACCTCTCTCCACAGAGCTTCATTCTCCCTGAAACACACAGAAACAGGAGGATTTAATGAAGAGACCTGCTGACTGCTGGACTGGCTGCAGGACCACTGCAGGGTCAGGTCTGGGTCTGTTTCTGGGTCTAGGTCTGGTTCTGGGTCTGGTCTAGGATCAGGAGTTCTCACTGTTTCATGGCGATGATTCTGGAGTCGATGGTTTCCTGTTTTCCCTTCATCAGCTGGACGTCGTTCAGGATCTTGTTCACGTCATCCGCAGACATCTTCACTTCTTCCTGGCGCACAGATGACACCTGTACACACCGTTACCATGGAAACCAGAATAGGTGGAGAGATGTACAGGTCTACAGGTTAACAGGTATGTGCACAGGTACGTAGAGGTGTCACAGGTACATTTAGGGGTCACAGGTACGTAGAGGTGTGAACAGGTGTGGTACGTACGTTGGTGACTTTGCGTTTGATGTTCTCCAGCAGGTGTTCTTGTCCTCTGATGAAGAACGGATGTTGGAACTCTGTGTCGTCTCTCTCTGGTTTCACCAAACCGCCCTGCTCGATGTGCACCACCTTACGGAACCCATCTGAGGACACACACACACATGTCCATTCACAAATACACACAAATCATATTTGATGTCAGTAGTGATGTCAACAGTGTTTCTACTCACACATGTTGAGCTGTCTGATGAAGCTGGCCATGTTGTTGTGTTTGAAGAACTTTGGTAGAACTTCTTTAGAGAACCGACCCTGATCAAACACATGGAAACTGGTTCCACTCTGACGCAGAACATACAGAACATAGAGAACATGAGTAAAGCTGCAGCCATGAGTCAGTCAACAGAAAACTAATCAGGAACTGATCACAAGTTCATCATTTCACTTTCTATCATTGTGTTAATAAAACAAAGTAAAACATTTATACACCAAACAATTCATCCATTCCAACCAGACTCCGGTTCAGGTCTGGTCTGGACCAGACCTGAACCGGAGTCTGGTCCAGGTCTGGTCTGTACCACACCTGAACCGGAGTCTGGTCTGGACCACACCTGAACCGGAGTCTGGTCCAGGTCTGGTCTGTACCGGACCACACCTGAACCGGAGTCTGGTCCAGGTCTGGTCTGGACCACACCTGAACCGGAGTCTGGTCCAGGTCTGGTCTGGACCACACCTGAACCGGAGTCTGGTCCAGGTCTGGTCTGGACCACACCTGAACCAGAGTCTGGTCCAGGTCTGGTCTGGACCACACCTGAACCGGAGTCTGGTCCAGGTCTGGTCTGGACCACACCTGAACCGGAGTCTGGTCCAGGTCTGGTCTGTACCGGACCACACCTGAACCGGAGTCTGGACTACAGAAATACGTCATCCCTGCAGCGTTCTATACTTTAACGCCTCGTTTCCACGTAGCTCTAGTATTAGAATTAACCAGAAGTTCATTCGTTATCTGGACTTATCCTCTGAACTGAGGATAACACACATATAAATTTAATCCACGATCTGGAAGTATTTATTCGACGATCGGCGGAAAAAGATGTCCTCTGTAGGGAACATCGTTAGTGTCCAAGATATAGTTAGTGTACGTTAGTTGGTCTATAAAGAGCAGCAGAGAAGAGACGTCGGGTCCTTTAAAGGACTGACAGCAGAGCCAGGAGAACATCAGGTATGATTTCATGTGTAGGGAAGACTCAGCGTTGTAGCGTCTGTTTAATAAGTTACTTTGACTATTTTCTGTACAGCTTAAAATGTAAGGCAGTTTATGGCACAGAGTGCAGGAAGCATTATACTAAAGATAGTTTAATTACAGTTATCTGTTTGTAGAAAACTAAACCTTGTTACTGTGGAAGTACTGATCTGCCTCAGAGCTTTTCAGATTGTTCATCTCTTCACCGTCTGTAGCAACGGAGTCAATAACGTAGCTAAATATGCTAGTGTAGGTTATCGGAGGCCGCTTCTTCAGGTCGTCCTCCATCCCTCCGTAGTAGAACAGCTATGATCACATTATCCTGCTGGAGCTGCAATAGCTGGTGTTCACACATGTTTTACTAGATTTATTAATACAATCACTCTAGGAGAGGCGATTAGCGTAACGTTATCATGGAAAACGCCGGTTCTCGTTCAGTGACACGTCACGCTGGAAGTTACGCCCATAATTCACGCAAAGCATCATGGGGGTTAGGAATAAGGTGGATAGATGTGACTCGTCTCGACTGGACGCTGACAGACAGGAACTCATAGTTTTATATCCAGGTGTTCACTTCTCTCCTGTATCCGTCATCACTAGCGAGGTGCATCTCCTGGCGTTGAACACTAGGCGGCGTAACGTTAACCAGTATACGATACCGATTTATGACACAAAGGCTTCGTCCAAAATCGCATACTGTGCACTCGAACCCACTAGTTGTATTATCGTTCAACATACTTTAGTGTGAATAAACAGCAGTATGGATCTTTTCGGACGCACAGAGCAATAATTTACGTCGTCACTTCCTGAGAGCCTCCTTGACGGTTGGAGACGTGTAACCATGGTAACCCATACCAACCTTGTGTGACTAAAACGAAGGTTTGTGAGAATCAAAGTCTGAATTAATTTAAAATATATATTACGCCTAGCAAAGCAAAATCTTATTCTTACTGTTAAATTGAAGCATTATTGATGTTACAGAGCTGTACGTCAACGTCTGTTTAGAACGCTGTCCTCACCACCGCATTGCATTGTGGGATATCTATGCTGCTGTAGTGTCCGGTGTTGCATACTGTCATATTTCACTGGTAATAGTATGTAATTAGGACATACTAAAATATCTCACAGTGTTTTAGTGTACTAAATAACATGTTAGTGTGGAATTTAGGCCTCATCCAAAACAAATCCCAACTATCCCTTTAATGTTTCATGTGATGTGGAAGCATTCAGTCATTATTTGACTGTAAAATGATTAATAAATAATAATACTATTTAATAACAACAACAAGCAGGCCTGTTGAACTGTTAATACTCTGCTGTAACTCCTTAAGATGTTAGCATGCTAAATACACACACAGACATTAACCTGTTGAAGCTAACGGCTAGCAGCTAACAGCTAACGGTCCTCTGAAGGACTCTGCTAACTGTTAGCCGTTAGCTCCCTGCTAGGCTCGGCTCGGCTCGGCTCGGCTCTGGTGCGTACCGGGCTCCAGCAGATGAGCGGGTCGGTGTCCGGGTCCTCCACCAGGGTCCACAGTTTGGTGAGGAAGGCCGGGACGTTACCCCCGCCCAGCCCCGCCCCCCCCCCTCCGGGATACTCCATCAGGGAGACACAGATAAACACACCGCTGCAGCTAATGATGCTAATGATGCTAACAGTTAGCTCCTGAAAGATCTCCAAACAAACCAGCTGCGACACGGAGCCGGACTGCGGTGTGATCCGGGTCACGGAGAGCTGGGTCCTGGTCCTTGACTGAGCCGGTCTCTGCGTGTCGGCAGCTGATGTATTAATCTGTGTTTTATTAAAAGCTCCGCGGAGGAAAATAACAACAGCTCAGAACAAACTAACAACTGCGTAGCTAGCTGGCTGTCGCGTCGTGATGACGTAAGAACGTCTGGTTTTGTTGTGACGCAAAGAGTTGTAATCTGGATTATTTCTAATTTTGACCCTAACACCTCACACTATATATTTATATTATATACTATAATATACCATTACAATGTACCCTAATATACTGTACTATAATATACCATTACAATGTACCCTAATATACTGTACTATAATATACCATTACAATGTACCCTAATATACTGTACTATAATATACCATTACAATGTACCCTAATATACTATAATATACCATTACAATGTACCCTAATATACTATAATATACCATTACAATGTACCCTAATATACCCTAATATACTGTACTATAATATACCATAACAATGTACCCTAATATACTATAATAATAATAATAATAATAATAATTTTATTTGTAGAGCACTTTTCAAGCACAAAGCACAAAGTGCTTTCCAAAGAAGTTCACATCAAAGACAGCAGAATACAATGAGAGTAAATAATGAAATAAAAACAGTAAGAAATAGGTAAATAAAGAAATAGGCATATACATATTCATACAATTACATGTGCACATTCATACACATCAGCACACAAGCATACAAAGGACTCAACAATTCAGCTGGTTGGAAAAGCCATTTTATAAAAGTGAGTTTTAAGACTGGATTTAAAAGTGGTGACAGAGTCAACTGATCTGATGCTCAGTGGGAGACTGTTCCAGAGTTGGAGTGCCAGTACTGCAAAGGCTCGATATACCATTACAATGTACCCTAATATACTGTACTATAATATACCATTACAATGTACTCTAATATACTGTACTATAATATACCATTACAATGTACCCTAATATACTGTACTATAATATACCATTACAATGTACCCTAATATACTGTACTATAATATACCATTACAATGTACTCTAATATACTGTACTATAATATACCATTACAATGTACCCTAATATACTGTACTATAATATACCATTACAATGTACCCTAATATACTGTACTATAATATACCATTATAATGTACCCTAATATACTGTACTATAATATACCATTACAATGTACCCTAATATACCCTAATATACTGTACTATAATATACCATTACAATGTACCCTAATATACTGTACTATAATATACCATTACAATGTACCCTAATATACTGTACTATAATATACCATTACAATGTACCCTAATATACTGTACTATAATATACCATTATAATGTACCCTAATATACTGTACTATAATATACCATTACAATGTACCCTAATATACCCTAATATACTGTACTATAATATACCATTACAATGTACCCTAATATACCCTAATATACTGTACTATAATATACCATTACAATGTACCCTAATATACTGTACTATAATATACCATTACAATGTACCCTAATATACTGTACTATAATATACCATTACACTGTACCCTAATATACTGTACTATAATATATCATTACAATGTACCCTAACATACTGTACTATAATATACCATTATAATGTACCCTAATATACTGTACTATAATATACCATTACAATGTACCCTAATATACTGTACTATAATATACCATTACAATGTACCCTAATATACTGTACTATAATATACCATTACAATGTACCCTAATATACTGTACTATAATATACCATTACAATGTACCCTAATATACTGTACTATAATATACCATTACAATGTACCCTAATATACTGTACTATAATATACCATTACAATGTACCCTAATATACTGTACTATAATATACCATTACAATGTACCCTAATATACTGTACTATAATATACCATTACAATGTACCCTAATATACTGTACTATAATATACCATTATAATGTACCCTAATATACTGTACTATAATATACCATTACAATGTACCCTAACATACTATACTATAATATATCATTACAATGTACCCTAATATACTATACTATAATATACCATTACAATGTTCCCTAATATACTATACTATAATATATCATTACAATGTACCCTAATATACTATACTATAATATACCATTACAATGTTCCCTAATATACTGTACTATAATATACCATTACAATGTACCCTAACATACTATACTATTATATACTGTACTATGAAATACCATTATAATGTACCCTAATATACCATAATATAGTATATGTGTTTTGTTTGCCTCTCATTGTTCTGTGTTTCGTGTTGTAATTATTCGTTGGTTTCTGTCATTGTTGGATGTTTTATTTGTGTAATTATTCGTTGGTTTCTGTCATTGTTGGATGTTTTATTTGTGTAATTATTCGTTGGTTTCTGTCATCGTTGGATGTTTTATTTGTGTTTGAAGTACTTTGTTACGGTGTGTTTTAAGAAGTGCTATATGAATAAAGTTTTACTGACTTTACTTACTTACTATAATACAGTCAGCTCCTCTCACTCGACATAACACGCCATCACAGCCTGAACATGTTAATCTCATGTTTCATTTGTAGATCATGTACTAATACATGTACTAATACACATTTGTGACCATTCTGAGATCAGTTTCACTCCATAGATGACGTCAGATTAATCGATTTATTGGTACAGAAACTGATCAGTTTGGACAAAAGACAAATTCTCAGTTTGATGTTCAAAATAGACAAAAACATTTATTGTAGAAGTTCAAGAGGATTTCACATGCTGTATGATGTCATCAAGTAAAAATAGAATCACCAAATGTTTTTGGACATTCAGCTGAATCTTTATTTTTATTTATTTCTCCCTAAAACAAAATAAACGTCTATAAACAAATTCCACGTTTTAAATATTAAAAAAAACACCAACGAGCCGCTGACGCTCAGTGGGCGGGGCCTACAGCTAGTGGGAGGGGTCTGATTTCCTGGGCCATGCTGATTGGTCGGTACACTGGAATCGGTAGCGCAGGAATCGAACTCGCGGCTTAATGTGGAAGTCAGCAGGTATCCTCCAGTTCCACATTTTCTGCACCTGAAACAGAAAAACAACATTTAACTCTTTACACTTTTATGGTTTTAAGTTTTGAAACAGAACAGCGAAGTCTTTTTTCATAATCAATCGAGGGATTCAGTCTAAAACGTTCGGGCTCCAACTTCTAATACTCAACTAACCATCATCGTCATCTCTTCTCACAGTGGACTGATTATAAGATAAGATAAGATAAGATAAGATAAAATAAGATAATCCTTTATTTGTCCCACAGCGGGCAAATTTACAGGATAACAGCAGCAAACAACAAGAGGCATCAGTAAAAAAACAAAACCAGATCTAATAAATAAAGAAGTAAAGAGGTTGTTCATGTTAGATGAAAAAACACTTTAAGAAGAAACGAGTGTTCTAGAGGGATCCATCTAAATAAACTAAAGGTTCTCCTTCTGTCCATCACTTTGCAGACGGATCTCGACGTTAAAGTGATTCTGGTGTTATCAGAACAACAAATACAAGAGAAACCATCAGACAGCAGGTTTCTCCACACATCAGAATAAAGACGACGAAGCAGACTGAGGTCGGAGTGTGTTGCACCAACCTTCAGGACCCTGACCAGATGGGTTGTACTGTTCAGTGACGGAACCTGCAGAGAGCAAGCAGAACCAGGAAAAGAGAAAGAACAAGGCTTCAGCATCTGAGCTTAAGACTAGTTAATACCAACCTTTAACAAGACTAGTTAATACCAACCTTTAACAAGACTAGTTAATACCATCCTTTAACAAGACTAGTTAATACCATCCTTTAACAAGACTAGTTAATACCATCCTTTAACAAGACTAGTTAATACCAACCTTTAACAAGACTAGTTAATACCAACCTTTAACATGACTAGTTAATACCATCCTTTAACATGACTAGTTAATACCAACCTTTAACAAGACTAGTTAATACCATCCTTTAACACGACTAGTTAATACCATCCTTTAACAAGACTAGTTAATACCAACCTTTAACAAGACTAGTTAATACCAACCTTTAACAAGACTAGTTAATACCAACCTTTAACATGACTAGTTAATACCATCCTTTAACATGACTAGTTAATACCATCCTTTAACACGACTAGTTAATACCAACCTTTAACAAGACTAGTTAATACCATCCTTTAACACGACTAGTTAATACCATCCTTTAACAAGACTAGTTAATACCAACCTTTAACAAGACTAGTTAATACCATCCTTTAACACGACTAGTTAATACCATCCTTTAACACGACTAGTTAATACCATCCTTTAACAAGACTAGTTAATACCAACCTTTAACAAGACTAGTTAATACCAACCTTTAACAAGACTAGTTAATACCAACCTTTAACAAGACTAGTTAATACCATCCTTTAACACGACTAGTTAATACCAACCTTAAACAAGACTAGTTAATACCATCCTTTAACATGACTAGTTAATACCAACCTTTAACAAGACTAGTTAATACCAACCTTTAACAAGACTAGTTAATACCATCCTTTAACAAGACTAGTTAATACCAACCTTTAACAAGACTAGTTAATACCAACCTTAAACAAGACTAGTTAATACCATCCTTTAACATGACTAGTTAATACCAACCTTTAACAAGACTAGTTAATACCAACCTTTAACAAGACTAGTTGATACTAACCTTTAACATAACTAGTTGATACGAACATTTACCATGAGTAGTTGATACCAACCTTTAACATAACTAGTTAATACCAACCTTCAACAAGACTAGTTAATACGAACCTTTAACATAACTAGTGAATACCAACCTTCAACAAGACTAGTTGATACCATCCTTTAACAAGACTAGTTGATACCAACCTTCAACATGACTAGTTAATACCAACCTCTAACATGACTAGTTAATACCAACCTCTAACATGACTAGTTAATACCAACCTTCAACATGACTAGTTAATACCAACCTCTAACATGACTAGTTAATACCAACCTCTAACATGACTAGTTAATACCAACCTTCAACATGACTAGTTAATACCAACCTCTAACATGACTAGTTGATACCAACCTTCAACATGACTATTTAATACCAACCTTTAACATAACTAGTTAATACCAACCTTCAACAAGACTAGTTAATACGAACCTTTAACATAACTAGTGAATACCAACCTTCAACATGACTAGTTAATACCAACCTCTAACATGACTAGTTAATACCAACCTCTAACATGACTAGTTAATACCAACATTGAACACAGAACCTCTGACCTGATTCAGACAGAAACTGGTCACAGTGACTTTTTAAACTGGTTTGACTGGTTTTGTCTACTTGTTCTGGACTGATTCTGGACTGGTTCTGCACTGGTTCTCTACTGGTTCTGGACTGGTTCTGGACTGATTCTGGACTGGTTCTGGACTGATTCCGGCCTGGCTCTGTACTGGTTCTGGACTGATTCTGGACTGGTTCTGGACTTGTTTCTGTACTGATTCTGGACCGGTTCTGGACTGATTCTGTACTGGTTCTGGACTGATTCTGGACTGATTCTAAACTGGTTCTGTACTGGTTCTGGACTGATTCTGGAGTGGTTCTGGATTGGTTCTGTTCTGATTCTGGGCTGGTTGTGGACTGGTTCTGGACTGATTCTGGACTGGTTCTGGACTGATTCCGGTCTGGCTCTGTACTGGTTCTGGACTGATTCTGGACTGGTTCTGGACTTGTTTCTGTACTGATTCTGGACCGGTTCTGGACTGATTCTGTACTGGTTCTGTACTGGTTCTGGACTGATTCTGGAGTGGTTCTGGACTGGTTCTGTTCTGATTCTGGGCTGGTTCTGGACTGATTCTGGACTGGTTCTGAACTGGTTCTGTACTGATTCTGGACTGGTTCTGGACTGATTCTGGACTGGTTCTGGAATGATTCTGGACTGGTTCTGGAATGATTCTGGACTGGTTCAGGGCTGGTGTGAAACTGTTGAACATTTGTAAAACTTACCAGCCATCTGTGTGTGATCTGTCACAGCTGGATGACCTGAAACACACACACACACACACACACACACACACATTAATACATATTTCTACTGTAGAAGAAGAACTCTTCTTCTTCTGTGTAAATAAATGTGACTTACTGGAGTCGAGTGGTGTCCCTGTTGGATCTGCTGGAACTACAAACACACACAGTTTAACAACAGATTTGACCTTTGACCTCTGGCCTGTCTGTCAGCCATGTCGGAAGGCGGGGCTTACCTGTGTCTGTGGAGTCTGTTGCCATGGTAACCAGGTCTGTGTGGGGGTACCCACCTGAAACATAAATAATAAATAAACAACAACAGGATGACGGACAGGTGTGGTTGTCATAGCAACAAGTCTTACCTGTGACATCACGGGTGAGTCCGAGACCTGAAGCTGGAACCAATCAGGACACAGTTAGGTTTCTGTTCATCACTGTATTGATTTATTGATCAGTCCTTCAGACCCTCTCTCTCACCTGTGAGGTCAATGTGAAGACCGCTCAGTGACTCCGCCCCACCTGCTGACATCATCATAACATCTGATTACATCATCACTAATCAAGTCTTTCATCGATTCTTTAATGACCTCGTCAGACAGTTGTTGTAGTGATGGTCACATGTCGACCTGTCACACCTGAACAGGTAGACATGTGATCAGCCAGCACTCACTTCATTATTAAAGGTAGGGTCGACGATGTTGGAGAGCTAGCATAATTTGAAAGTAGCATCGCCTCAGGAGCTCCGTCTAAACCCCCCCCCCCCCCTCGGGGCTCCTTCCAAGGCAACGCCCCCCCCCCCCCACCCACATGAACGAGCACCGCCACATCGTAACTACTTCACAGCCACAGAGCGGAGAGAGGACCTCAACTCAACAACGCTTCCTCATGACAAGTAACCTGTGCAGAGCTACTGCAGGCTGAGTTTTCTCTTCCATTCTCCAGGAAACATGCAGCGGCGACGCGCTTTGAGTTCAGGCTGGTGCACGCCAAGGGTAGAGAACGAGCAGGGAGGCAGGGAGGCATCTGATTGGTTCTTTACAAGCGGACCTCGAGGCAGTGATTGGTAATGCTCTAGGTCTCTAGTCTGATCCATCCATCCTCTGAATGCTCTAGGACTCTAGTTTGATCCATCCATCCTCTGAATGCTCTAGGTCTCTAGTTTGATCCATCCATCCTCTGAATGCTCTAGGTCTCTAGTCTGATCCATCCATCCTCTGAATGCTCTAGGACTCTAGTTTGATCCATCCATCCTCTGAATGTTCTAGGTCTCTAGTTTGATCCATCCATCCTCTGAATGCTCTAGGTCTCTAGTTTGATCCATCCATCCTCTGAATGCTCTAGGACTCTAGTTTGATCCATCCATCCTCTGAATGCTCTAGGTCTCTAGTTTGATCCATCCATCCTCTGAATGCTCTAGGTCTCTAGTTTGATCCATCCATCCTCTGAATGCTCTAGGTCTCTAGTTTGTGGCTGTAAAGTTTCATGAGGCTGTGATTATCCTAGAGGTCACCACAGGTCATTTTATACAGTGAGGTCAATGAAATGTCTCCTATGGGGACTAACATCATCACACATGAATCCAGTTGGGCTCATTGGATCCACCAGAGTCTCAGCTTTACAGTGATACACAATTTATGGAATTCAACACTGTTTATGGACCCAAGGATGCAGAAATATTCAGATACACCATTTTAGAATAGGAGACAATCACACATTTTTACTGCATGTGATTATCATAAAGTGGACATGTCTGTAAAGGGGAGACTCGTGGGTACCCATAGAACCCATTTACATTCATATTTCTGGAGGTCAGAGGTCAAGGGACCCCTTTGAAAATGGACATGACAGTTTTTCCACGACAAAATTTAGCCAAACTTCATAGTGGTGTTTGTTGAATACTCGATTCTGATTGGTCAATCATGGTGTTCTGCGGTCTGTTATTTCTTTATAACAGACTGTTGTTATGTATAACACATCATTGCTATGTATAATAGACCGTTGCTAGGTATAACAGACCGTTGTTACGTATAACAGACCGTTGTTACGTATAACAGACCGTTGCTATGTATAACAGACCGTTGCTATGTATAGCAGACCGTTGCTATGTATAGCAGACCGTTGCTATGTATAGCAGACCGTTGCTATGTATAACAGACCGTTGTTATGTATAACAGACCGTTGCTATGTATAGCAGACCGTTGCTATGTATAACAGACCGTTGTTATGTATAACAGACCGTTGTTATGTATAGCAGACCGTTGCTATGTATAGCAGACCGTTGCTATGTATAGCAGACCTTTGCTATGTATAGCAGACCGTTGCTATGTATAACAGACCGTTGTTATGTATAACAGACCGTTGCTATGTATAGCAGACCGTTGCTATGTATAACAGACCGTTGCTATGTATAGCAGACCGTTGCTATGTATAGCAGACCGTTGCTATGTCTAACAGACCGTTGTTATGTATAACAGACCGTTGCTATGTATAACAGACCGTTGTTATGTATAGCACTAACAGACCGTTGCTATGTATAACAGACCGTTGCTATGTATAGCAGACCGTTGCTATGTATAACAGACCGTTGCTATGTATAGCAGACCGTTGCTATGTATAGCAGACCGTTGCTATGTATAGCAGACCGTTGCTATGTATAGCAGACAGTTGCTATGTATAACAGACCGTTGCTATGTATAGCAGACCGTTGCTATGTATAGCAGACCGTTGCTATGTATAGCAGACCGTTGCTAGGTATAACAGACCGTTGCTATGTTTTCTAGTTTTCTAGTTTCACTTGATACCAGTATCTTAAAACCCGGTCCTGGTCCAACCTCTGAAGGACAGAACAGCAGCCGCGCCGGTCGGCGGGCCGTCGGAGTGTGAAGGGGTTAAATGTGAGCAGTGTCTGATTTGCCGAAAGGTTTGAAGATTATCCCAAACATATCAATAATGCAGACCGATGGATCAATAATTCAGACTGATTGATCACAGGAGATATCTGGATTTGTGGGACTCAATCATTCAGATTGATGGAAATCAATAAAAGTCGTGGATATGAACGTTTACCTGCATTTGTGTCCGTCAGCAGAGTCTGACGACCGTTTCCTGAAAAACACAAACTGTCAGCCAATCACAGCGTTCGACACCTCTGACTCATCATTCAAACGCTTTGGAATCAACTTTATTGATTCTTTGGTCAAAACAAGAACCTGTAACATATAAAACTGGAAATGAAACCAAAGGCACCCTCAAGAGATTAATAATCAGATCAATAAAATTAATGATTGTAATTCATGAAAACTACCATAGATATTTACCAATAGTTTGAAAAAACAGGCAGACAAATAATCCCACTCTTACCGTTAGTGTCGGGAGAGTTGGCTCCATCTGTGACGACAAATACGTCCTCAATATAAAATATAGAGCAGCCACCAATAATTCATCAATATAAAATATAGAGCAGTCACCAATAAACCATCAATATAAAATATAGAGCAGTCACCAATAATTCATCAATATAAAATATAGAGCAGTCACCAATAATCCATCAATATAAAATATAGAGCAGTCACCAATAATTCATCAATATAAAATATAGAGCAGTCACCAATAATCCATCAATATAAAATATAGAGCAGTCACCAATAATTCATCAATATAAAATATAGAGCAGTCACCAATAATTCATCAATATAAAATATAGAGCAGTCACCAATAATCCATCAATATAAAATATAGAGCAGTCACCAATAATCCATCAATATAAAATATAGAACAGTCACCAATAATTGATGTGTGTACAGATGTGTACAGATGTGTACAGATGTGCTTGTTTACCTGTCTGTACTCTGTGAGCTTCACTTTGTAATGAAGATGATGAAGCTGCTGCATCTAATGAAGAAAAACATAAATAGTACTTTACTTTCTTTAAATACAAGTAGCAGGAGAACTTCAAAGTAACAGTTTAACTGTATTTTCAGAGTAAAAGTTTTTTATTTTCAGAGAAAAAGTCTGTATTTTCTGAGTAAAAGTCGTGTGTTTTCAGAGTAAAAGTTTTCCTGAATTTTCAGAATAAAAGTCTTTCTGTGTTTTCAGAGTAAATGTGTTCTTGGAGTTTCAGACTAAAAGTCTGTATTTTCAGAGTAAAAGTCTTTGTGTGTTCTCAGTGTAAAGGTCTTCCTGTATTTTCAGAATAGAAGTCTTTGTGTGTTTTCAGTGTAAATGTCATCCTGGATTTTCAGAGTAAAAGTCTTTTTTAAACCAACCTCCCTGGACTGCAGAGTGGGAGGGGCCTGAGACAGAGAGAGAGCTGGACTGGGATTGGTCAGGCCCTCCGATCAGAGAGGTGTGGTCTGGTCCTGACTGGTCGATACTGATGTCAGAGTGATGAGCAGGACCTTCAACACAGAAGAGAGAGGAGAGTTTTATCTCACTCATTCATCTGTTTGAATATTACTGCCATCACAGATTAGATTCATCCTTAAAGTGACATCACTTCCTGTTCTGGTTTGGCCACCTGATGATTTTATGTTGTAGGTTTCCAAATATAATTCCCAGTTCAGCCGTCAGACCCACTGAAGTCAAACTGAAGCACCGAGGAACGTCTAATTAAATTCAATTCAATATTTTAGTACCTAATTATGTAAATCAACCAGCTGATGACCAGCTGGTAGAGATGTTACCACCTTTCTAAGCAGAAGTATCACAGCAAGATGTTTCCATTCAGCGATTCACCTCGCCAAAAATCACGTGACCACCACAGACGAGGCCTCATTACATCCGATACCTCGTATCAGAGAGGTTTTAAACACGGTATGTGTATTTAAACACACACCTGTATGTAGACTCTGTTTGAAAGTGACCCATTTATATCAAATGAAATAAAAATAAAAGACCTCTTGCAGAGCAGATGTCGTAATTTTTTACTGCATGAAATGCTTTAAAACAGAGAACCATTTTCAACACAACAGCTTCATATTGATTCAGTGCTTCAGAAAGTTAAAGGAGATAAAGGTAAGACTGGTTGAAAGTTTCCCTAGAAGTGATACCACCCTATGTTCTTGATTGACCTGTGCATGGGTCACATGACACCTGTGGGTGTGTCACATGACACACCTGAACTGATCACTGAAACACAAACAACAACCAGACTGATTAATAATCAGCTGCGATCAATAACACAGCTCATCACAGCTGATCGGTGATACAGCTAATCAAAAATGAAGATAATTCAGATGTTGTTTAGCAAAATGTCCCATTTTTAACTAAAAAACCCAGAAAAAAAACATAGAAGACGAACAAAACAACACACCTGTGGAGTCCAGCTGAGGGGGCGGAGTCATGTGATCTGTCACAAACAAAAAGAAAATTAACTTCCTGTTTTATCACCTGTGAAGGTTCTTTACAGATCTGATTCCTGTTTGTCACTTCAAGTTCACACCTGCCCTTACCTGTACTGATCACACCTATACTGATCACACCTGTACTGACAACACCTGTACTTACCACACCTGCAATGACCACACCTGTACTAATCACACCTGATCACACCTGTACTGATCACACCTGTACTGACCACACCTGTACTAATCACACCTGATCACACCTGTACTGATCACACCTGACCACACCTGTACTGATCATACCTGTACTGACCACACCTGTACTGACCACACCTGTACTGACCACACCTGTACTGATCACACCTGTACTGACCACACCTTTACTGATCACACCTGTACTGACCACACCTGTACTGACCACACCTGTACTGACCACACCTGTGCTGATCACACCTGTACTGATCACACCTGTGCTGATCACACTTGTACTGACCACACCTGTACTGACCACACCTGTGCTGATCACACCTGTACTGATCACACCTGTGCTGACCACACCTGTGCTGATCATACCTGTACTGATCACACCTGTACTGACCACACCTGTACTGACCACACCTGTACTGATCACACCTGTACTGATCACACCTGTACTGATCACACCTGTACTGACCTCACCTGTACTGACCACACCTGTACTGATCACACCTGTACTGACCACACCTGTACTGATCACACCTGTACTGACAACACCTGTACTTACCACACCTGCAATGACCACACCTGTACTAATCACACCTGATCACACCTGTACTGATCACACCTGTACTGACCACACCTGTACTAATCACACCTGATCACACCTGTACTGATCACACCTGACCACACCTGTACTGATCACACCTGTACTGATCACACCTGTACTGATCACACCTGTACTAATCACACCTGATCACACCTGTACTGATCACACCTGACCACACCTGTACTGACCACACCTGTACTGATCACACCTGTACTGATCACACCTGTACTGATCACACCTGTACTGACCACACCTGTACTGATCACACCTGTGCTGATCACACCTGTACTGACCACACCTGTACTGATCACACCTGACCACACCTGTACTGATCACACCTGACCACACCTGTGCTGATCACACCTGTACTGACCAGACCTGTACTGATCACACCTGTACTGACCACACCTGTACTGATCACACCTGTACTGACCACACCTGTACTGATCACACCTGTACTGACCACACTTGTAATGACCACACCTGTGCTGATCACACCAGTACTGACCACACCTGTGCTGACCACACCTGTGCTGACCACACCTGTGCTGATCACACCTGTACTGATCACACCTGTACTGATCACACCTGTACTGACCACACCTGTACTGATCACACCTGTGCTGATCACACCTGTGCTGATCACACTTGTACTGACCACACCTGTACTGACCACACCTGTGCTGATCACACCTGTGCTGATCACACTTGTACCGACCACACCTGTACTGATCACACCTGTACTGACCACACCTGTACTGATCACACCTGTACTGATCACACCTGTGCTGACCACACCTGTGCTGATCAAACCTGTACTGATCACACCTTTACTGATCACACCTGTACTGATCACACCTGTACTGATCACACCTGTGCTGACCACACCTGTGCTGATCATACCTGTACTGATCACACCTGTACTGATCACACCTGTGCTGATCACACCTGTACTGATCAAACCTGTGCTGATCACACCTGTACTGATCACACCTGTACCGATCACACATGTACTGATCACACCTCTACTGATCACACCTGTACTGATCACACCTGTACTGACAACACCTGTACTTACCACACCTGCAATGACCACACCTGTACTAATCACACCTGATCACACCTGTACTGATCACACCTGTACTGACCAAACCTGTACTGATCACACCTGTACTGACAACACCTGTACTTACCACACTTTAATGACCACACCTGTACTAATCACACCTGATCACACCTGTACTGATCACACCTGTACTGACCACACCTGTACTAATCACACCTGATCACACCTGTACTGATCACACCTGACCACACCTGTACTGATCACACCTGTACTGATCACACCTGTACTGATCACACCTGTACTAATCACACCTGATCACACCTGTACTGATCACACCTGACCACACCTGTACTGACCACACCTGTACTGATCACACCTGTACTGATCACACCTGTACTGATCACACCTGTACTGACCACACCTGTACTGATCACACCTGTGCTGATCACACCTGTACTGACCACACCTGTACTGACCACACCTGTACTGATCACACCTGACCACACCTGTACTGACCACACCTGTACTGATCACACCTGTACTGACCACACTTGTACTGACCACACCTGTGCTGATCACACCTGTACTGATCACACCTGTGCTGACCACACCTGTGCTGACCAAACCTGTGCTGATCACACCTGTACTGATCACACCTGTACCGACCACACCTGTACTGATCACACCTGTGCTGATCACACTTGTACTGACCACAACTGTACTGACCACACCTGTGCTGATCACACCTGTGCTGATCACACTTGTACTGACCACACCTGTACTGATCACACCTGTACCGACCACACCTGTACTGATCACACCTGTACTGATCACACCTGTGCTGACCACACCTGTGCTGATCAAACCTGTACTGATCACACCTTTACTGATCACACCTGTACTGATCACACCTGTACTGATCACACCTGTGCTGACCACACCTGTGCTGATCATACCTGTACTGATCACACCTGTACTGATCACACCTGTGCTGATCACACCTGTGCTGATCAAACCTGTGCTGATCACACCTGTGCTGATCACACCTGTGCTGACCACACCTGTGCTGATCACACCTGTACTGATCACACCTGTGCTGATCACACCTGTACCGACCACAGCTGTACTGTTTTATTGTATATTGTGTGTAAACACCAGAAGCTACGACCTTTGACCCCCAGACACCTGGTGTTGATCCTGTCAGGTGACATCAGACCGGAGCTGTCAATCATCGTTAAGATCAACCCATACCTGTCCAGTTGTCACACATCTGTATGAAGTTAATTGTTTAACCTGCAGATTTAGTCACAGACACAGATCTGAGATCAGAGGTGTGATGTTGATGTGAACACCTGATCTGAACGGATCACCTCCACCTGAAAACAGCAAACACAACGAGCATTAAACTACAGATCAGGTAGGACGTTACTTCCTGTCTGCTTCAAAGTGACACACCTGGAATTAACCTGACTCGTCTACCTGCTCTTCATGAACAACAACAACAACAACAACAACAAATATTCCTCCTGGATGTCCAGGTAAGCATCCAGGTGTCGCCTGTCCTTTCCTTCCTACACTGAAGGAGGCAGGAAAGGAGACACTGGAGCGTCCTCAGCCTCACCTGTCTCAGGTAGAAAAAGTAAACGCTGTCATCAGAGAAACTTACCCATCAGGCCGAGCAGGAAGTCGTGACTGGACGGATCGATGGCTCCTGGAGGACAGAGGACACAGAAGAAAAAATGAAGACATGGACAGAGACAGAAGAAGAAATGAAGACATGGACAGAGACAGAAGAAGAAATGAAGACATGGACAGAGACAGAAGAAGAAATGAAGACATGGACAGAGACAGAAGAAGAAATGAAGACATAAACGGAGACATAAGAAGAAATGAAGACATGGACAGAAAAAGAAAAAGAAATGAAGACATGGACAGAGACAGAAGAAGAAATGAAGACATGGATAGAAAGAGAAGAAGAAATGAAGATATGGACAGAGACAGAAGAAGAAATGAAGAAATGGACAGAGACAGAAGAAGAAATGAAGAAATGGAGAGACAGAAGAAGAAATGAAGACATGGACAGACAGAAGAAGAAATTAAGACATAAACGGACACATAAGAAGAAATGAAGACATGGACAGAGACAGAAGAAGAAATGAAGATAGGGACGGAGACAGAAGAAGAAATGAAGATATGGACAGAAAGAGAAGAAGAAATGAAGACATGGACAGAGACAGAAGAAGAAATGAAGACATGGACAGAAAGAGAAGAAAAAATGAAGACATGGACAGAGACAGAAGAATAAATGGAGACATAAACGGAGACATAAGAAGAAATGAAGACATTGACAGAAAGAGAAAAAGAAATGAAGACATGGACAGAGAAAGAAGAAGAAATGAAGACATGGACAGACACAGAAGAAGAAATGAAGATATGGACAGAGACAGAAGAAGAAATTAAGACATGGACAGACACAGAAGAAGAAATGAAGACATGGACAGAGACAGAAGAAGAAATGAAGACATGGATAGAGACAGAAGAAGAAATGAAGACATGGACAGAGACAGAAGAATAAATGAAGACATGGACAGAGACAGAAGAAGAAATGAAGACATGGACAGAGACAGAAGAAGAAATGAAGACATGGACAGAGACAGAAGAAGAAATGAAGATATGGACAGAGACAGAAGAAGAAATGAAGACATGGACAGAGACAGAAGAAGAAATGAAGACATGGACAGAGACAGACAAAAAACATTTAGTTACCTGCAGCTTTCATATGAACGTTTGTGAATGTATTAAGTGTACACGCCTTATATATGACACTTTATAACATGTATTAAAGTGGCAGTAGGCAGTATATTCTTGGCATCATTGGGCAAAAATCCCATAATAACCTTTCAGCATATTGTAATTCAAGTGTTCTGAGAGAAAACTAGACTTCTGCTCCTCCTCATGTCTCTGTTTTCAGGCTTTAGAACATCTAGCCTGTGACGACAGATTTTGACCAATCACAGGTCATTTCAGAGAGAGAGAGCGTTCCTATTGGCTGTGCTCCGGTCATGTGACCAGAACTTGGCTTCCTTCAACAGATTTTACAATGGCGGCCGCGTCACAAACTTTCTCATTTTACAGCTAAACAGTAACTACAAGATGATTCTGAAAACATCTGATGAGTACTACTGTCACGATATAGCGGCCGTTTTCTAAAATTAACTTTTTTTAATCATATTTGCGCCGATCTGCCTACTGAAGCTTTAAGTGTATACACTTTATAACATGTATTAAGTGTATACACTTTATAACATGTATTAAGTGTATACACTTTATAACATGTATTAAGTGTATACACTTTATAACATGTATTAAGTGTATACACTTTATAACATGTATTAAGTGTATACACTTTATAACATGTATTAAGTGTATACACTTTATAACATGTATTAAGTGGAAGACAGACCTCACCTGGACACTCACCTGTATAATCCAAGTGAGAAACTCCGCCCCCAAACGAACCCAATACACCTGAGAGAGGGAGACAGGTAAACAGAGAGACAGGAGACAGACAGGTAAATACAGTTAATATATACTGTATATACAGTATATCTACAGATATATATACCTGTACCTGTATATACAGTATATATAACCTGTAGCCTGTAGCCCCGCCCCCTCACTTAGCCCCGCCCCCTACAGCTCACCTGTCTGAGTGTCGGCTCCTCCCCCTCCTCCCCCTCCGTTCAGCAGCTTTTGTCCGTTACCTGAAACAGGAATCAATAATCAACTCTATTGATTATCAGAGTTCTTCTTCAGTCCTTTTATTTCAGTGAGTGTTCAGTGTATCAGTAAGTTATTGATCAGCATGTATTGATCAGTGATTGTATATTTACCGTTGGACTCAGTGTGGACGTGTTCAGTGTATCAGTAAGATATTGATCAGCATGAATTGATCAGTGATTGTATATTTACCGTTGGACTCAGTGTGGACGTGTTCAGTGTATCAGTAAGTTATTGATCAGCATGTATTGATCAGTGATTGTATATTTACCGTTGGACTCAGTGTGGAAGTGTTCAGTGTATCAGTAAGTTATTGATCAGCATGTATTGATCAGTGATTGTATATTTACCGTTGGACTCAGTGTGGACGTGTTCAGTGTATCAGTAAGTTATTGATCAGCATGTATTGATTAGTGATTGTATATTTACCGTTGGACTCTGAGTGGATGTGTTCAGTGTATCAGTAAGTTATTGATCCACATGTATTGATCAGTGATTGTATATTTCCCGTTGGACTCAGTGTGGACGTGTTCAGTGTATCAGTAAGTTATTGATCAGCATGTATTGATAAGTGATTGTATATTTACCGTTGGACTCTGAGTGGACTCTGTCAGGACCTGCAGACACAAACACAGACTTGTCCTGTTTCTATATGAAGGACTCTCTCCACAAAATCACTTATCGTTGTATATAAACGTAAAAAAACACATATTAAAAAATAACGTTCACTAATATATTTCTGTTAAACACACAAATATGTCTTCTGTTAAATAAATGTAATAAAAATCCATAAATATATGTATTTAAAAGTATTTTGATTGATTGATTGATTGATTGATTGATTGATTGATTGATTGATTGACTGTAGGTTATGGAGTTATTTCAACATATTGATTGATTGATTGATTGATTGATTGATTGATTATTGATTATTGATTGTTTGTTGATTACCTGTAGGTTATGGAGTTATTTCAACATATTGATTGATTGATTGATTGATTGATTGATTGATTGATTGATTGATTGATTGATTGATTGATTGATTGATTGATTGTTTGATTGATTGACTGTAGGTTATGGAGTTATTTCAACATATTGATTGATTGATTGATTGATTGATTGATTACCTGTAGGTTGTGGCATTATTTCAACATATTGATTGATTGATTGATTGATTGATTGATTGATTGATTGATTGATTATTGATTGATTGATTGTTTGTTGATTACCTGTAGGTTATGGAGTTATTTCAACATATTGATTGATTGATTGATTGATTGATTGATTGATTGATTGATTGATTGATTGATTGATTGATTGATTGATTGATTACCTGTAGGTTGTGATGCTGCTGAGCTGCTCTGACCTCCGGCTGCTGAAGGAGAAGAAGATTTACTGAGAATCAACAGGAAGACGAATGATTTCAAATTAAAGTGTTAATTATACGGTTAACAATAGATGTTTGTGACGCTTTCATTGATAATCTCTAACTGAACTGATGGATATATTGATCTGTTGTAGTCTGATAAACCTTCTTCTTCTTCTTCTTGTTTACCTGAAGAACTTCCTGCTGTTCCTCCATTCAGTCCCCCCCCTGCTGACTGACTGCTGGAAGCTGAAAGGCAAAACCAGATATCTGTAAATGGTTATTCAAATTTCAAAAAATTCAAAAAATATGAAATTTTTCTGGATGTTACTGATTAACAACATATGAAATCTGTTGTTAATTATCATGTGACACGTCTTACAGTCACAACATGAGAGGAACAACTAGATTCACTGTTTATATGTTACTGTATATTGTATATATATATATATATATATATATATATATATATCTGTTATAACTCACCGCTCAGATGGTGAATGTTGGATGAAACAGCTGCTCCAACACCTGCAGAGAGAACACACCTGAGTGATCTGATCTCTGATATCTGATCATTATTAATAATTATTGATCTACAATTACAGCTGAAATGGATGAAAAGTTGTAGCTGTTAAATTATTAGCTATAAACTACAAACTGGTTTATCAGGATGTGAATGTGAACACAAGGAGTGTGACTCCAGTTTAAGTTGCTCTCAATGTTACACACAGTTCAAGAACCAATAGAACCGACATCCACTATACAACAAAGAACTTATTATTATAAGATAAGATAAGATAAGATATACTTTATTGTCCCACAGGGAAATCTGTCTTGGGCTTCTGGCCACTGCATCACACAACATACCAAAGTTACAATGTACATACACAGACATGGACAGAGACAGAAGAAGAAATGAAGACATCTAACTCACTGTTTATTTATATATTATATATTTATTATATATATTATACAGTAACGTCTTGTCAGATATGAACTGGTATAGTCATCCTAAATAATGTGTGTTTATATATTATATATTTATTATAAATATTATACAGTAACGTCCTGTCAGATATGAACTGGTATAGTCATCCTAGCTAATTTGTGTTTATATATTATATATTTATTATAAATATTATACAGTAACGTCCTGATATGAACTGGTATAGTCATCCTAAATAACGTGTGTTTATATATTATATATTTATTATATATATTATACAGTAACGTCCTGTCAGATATGAACTGGTATAGTCATCCTAGCTAATTTGTGTTTATATATTATATATTTATTATATATATTATACAGTAACGTCTTGTCAGATATGAACTGGTATAGTCATCCTAAATAATGTGTGTTTATATATTATATATTTATTATATATATTATACTGTAACGTCCTGATATGAACTGGTATAGTCATCCTAAATAACATGCTCTCCCTTTACAATAAAACAGACGAACTACAAGCCAACGTAAATCATTTGTATGAATACAGGACTGCCTCCATTCTTGCATTCACTGAAACGTGGTTGAATAGGAATGAGGACGATGACACTCTGCATGTAGATGGCTTCGGGAACCCGTTAAGACTTGACCGAGATAGTGAGCTCACTGGTAAACAACATGGCGGTGGCGTTTGCCTCTATGTGAACACACGCTGGTGCTCTACGGTGGTCGTCAGGGAGAAGCTGTGCACCACTGACATCGAACTCCTGGCTTTTTCACCCCAGAGCTAATACAACCACAGCCATAGAACACATCAAGAGAACATTAGATAGAACTCATATCCCCCGACTCCCCCAAATTCATTTTAATCATTGATCAGATTTTTAAAGGGTTTCTACCAATATATCAACTGTGCCACCTGCCAGAGGAAGACACTGGATAAATGCTATGGTTCAGTGTCAGACGCATACAGACCCATCGCCCCCCCCCCCCTTGGTTCTGCTGACCACCTCTCCATACTGCTTGCACCGGCCTACTCACCGGTCGTGAGGAGGACAGATGGACCAATGACAGCATGGACAGGCTACAAGGATGCTTTGAAGCCACTGACTGGAATAACCTCATAGCTCCGTCCAGTAGGTGGAGCAGGTGGACACGGTCTCATCTTACATCTCCTTCTGTGTGGACAATATCATTCCCACCAGAAAGGTTACACTCTTCCCCAACAATAAACCTTGGGTGAGTCTTCTTCACTGGCTCAATAGAGAGGTCAAGCGTGCCATTAAAAGAGCCAAACTGAAATATAAAGACAAAGTGGAGCAAACATTAATGTGAGGGAAGCTCCGCTCAGCCTGACAGAGTCTCAAGAACATGGCAGCTGTGAACACTGTTTCCACCACCAGCGATCCAGCATCTCTCATTAATGACCTCAACTCCTTCTACACCAGATCTGAGACAGACGACAGCACCCAGCTAGATGCAACCATCTCCACACTCAAACCTGCTGACTGCCCATAAACACAGAGGATGTGGTGAGAGCCTCAAGAAGACCAAAGTGAACACAGAACCTGGACCAGACAACATCTGTGGCACTGTGCTGAGCGGGGGGGGGGGGGGGGGGTTTCAGAGCTCCTGTTTCAGAGCTCCATGGTCAGCAGCATAGTCCCACAGCTGTGGAAAAACTCCACAGTTACGACTATCAACGTCCTGAATGACCTCAGGCCTGTGGCTCTCACCTCTCTTGTGATGAAGGCTATGGAGAGGGTCATTAAAAATCACATCATCGAGGCAACAGACTCACAGTTTGCGTACCGTGCAGGCAAAGAGGTGGACGACGCAAAAGCATTCATGATAGACACCATCTATAAGCATCTGGAGTCCTCCAACACTACAGCCAGACTCCTGTTGCAGACTTCTCCTCAGCATTCAACACTCTGCAGTCACACATATGACCGACTAATCCTGTGGATAATAGACTTTAATAATAATAGAGTGCTGGTCAACAACACCTTCTCCGACATCCTGCACACTTCACCTGGTTCCCCTCAAGGCTGTGTCCTCTCACCCCTGCTCTTCATCCTCTACACTGACGACTGCAGGTCCAACCAGCCAAGTTGTCACATGGTGAAGTTCTCAGATGACAGTCGTCCTGTCTCTGCTTTCAGCCTCTCACAGCACCACAGCTCAGCTCTCAATGAGTTTGTGGAGTGGTGTGACAACTCCTGCCTGGAACTTCATGTGAACAAGACCAAGGAGATGGTAGCTACGTTCTCCAACAAGCAGAGGGATCTGGCTGCGGCGGTCATCACTACCATCCACGGGAACCTGTAGGGACTGTTGAGGAGTATAAGAGTACCTGGACACAATCTTCCATAACCTGCTGACATTTGCCTCCAACACGGAGGAGATTTTTAGGAAATGCCAGCAGCAGCGATTTCTCCTGAGGAAGCTCAACTCTCCTTTAGGGTCAGCAAGGACATCCTCACAACATTCTACTACTCCTCCATGGAGAGCGTCATGACGTTCTCCACCACCTGCTGGTTCCACTCCATCACCTGCTGGTTCCACTCCACCACCTGTTGGTTCCACTCCACCACCTGCTGGTTCCACTCCACCACCTGCTGGTTCCACTCCATCACCTGCTGGTTCCACTCATCACCTGCTGGTTCCACTCCACCACCTGCTGGTTCCACTCCACCACCTGCTGGTTCCACTCCATCACCTGCTGGTTCCACTCCATCACCTGCTGGTTCCACTCCACCACCTGCTGGTTCCACTCATCACCTGCTGGTTCCACTCCACCACCTGCTGGTTCCACTCCATCACCTGCTAGTTCCACTCCACCACCTGCTGGTTCCACTCCACCGCCTGCTGGTTCCACTCCACCACCTGCTGGTTCCACTCCATCACCTGCTGGTTCCACTCCATCACCTGCTAGTTCCACTCCATCACCTGCTGGTTCCACTCCACCACCTGCTGGTTCCACTCCATCACCTGCTGGTTCCACTCCACCACCTGCTGGTTCCACTCCACCACCTGCTGGTTCCACTCCATCACCTGCTGGTTCCACTCCATCACCTGCTAGTTCCACTCCATCACCTGCTGGTTCCACTCCACCACCTGCTGGTTCCACTCCATCACCTGCTGGTTCCACTCCATCACCTGCTGGTTCCACTCCACCACCTGCTGGTTCCACTCCACCACCTGCTGGTTCCACTCCACCACCTGCTGGTTCCACTCCACCACCTGCTGGTTCCACTCCACCACCTGCTGGTTCCACTCCACCACCTGCTGGTTCCACTCCACCACCTGCTGGTTCCACTCATCACCTGCTTGTTCCACTCCACCACCTGCTTGTTCCACTCATCACCTGCTGGTTCCACTCATCACCTGCTGGTTCCACTCCACCACCTGCTGGTTCCACTCATCACCTGCTGGTTCCACTCCACCACCTGCTGGTTCCACTCCACCACCTGCTGGTTCCACTCCATCACCTGCTGGTTCCACTCCATCACCTGCTGGTTCCACTCCATCACCTGCTGGTTCCACTCCATCACCTGCTGGTTCCACTCCATCACCTGCTGGTTTCACTCCACCACCTGCTGGTTCCACTCATCACCTGCTGGTTCCACTCATCACCTGCTGGTTCCACTCCACCACCTGCTGGTTCCACTCATCACCTGCTGGTTCCACTCCACCACCTGCTGGTTCCACTTCCATCCACCTGCTGGTTCCACTCACTCACCTGCTGGTTCACTCCACCACCTGCTGGTTCCACTCATCACCTGCTGGTTCCACTCCACCACCTGCTGGTTCCACTCATCACCTGCTGGTTCCACTCCACCACCTGCTGGTTCCACTCCACCACCTGCTGGTTCCACTCATCACCTGCTGGTTCCACTCCACCACCTGCTGGTTCCACTCCACCACCTGCTGGTTCCACTCCATCACCTGCTGGTTCCACTCATCACCTGCTGGTTCCACTCATCACCTGCTGGTTCCACTCCACCACCTGCTGGTTCCACTCCACCACCTGCTGGTTCTACTCCACCACCTGCTGGTTCCACTCATCACCTGCTGGTTCCACTCATCACCTGCTGGTTCCACTCATCACCTGCTGGTTCCACTCCACCACCTGCTGGTTCCACTCCATCACCTGCTGGTTCCACTCCACCACCTGCTGGTTCCACTCATCACCTGCTGGTTCCACTCATCACCTGCTGGTTCCACTCCACCACCTGCTGGTTCCACTCCATCACCTGCTGGTTCCACTCCACCACCTGCTGGTTCCACTCCACCACCTGCTGGTTCCACTCCACCACCTGCTGGTTCCACTCCAACACCTGCTGGTTCCACTCCACCACCTGCTGGTTCCACTCCAACACCTGCTGGTTCCACTCCACCACATGCTGGTTCCACTCCACCACCTGCTGGTTCCACTCATCACCTGCTGGTTCCACTCATCACCTGCTGGTTCCACTCCACCACCTGCTGGTTCCACTCATCACCTGCTGGTTCCACTCCATCACCTGCTGGTTCCACTCCACCACCTGCTGGTTCCACTCCACCACCTGCTGGTTCCACTCCAACACCTGCTGGTTCCACTCATCACCTGCTGGTTCCACTCCAACACCTGCTGGTTCCACTCGAACACCTGCTGGTTCCACTCCACCACCTGCTGGTTCCACTCTATCAGCCTTCAGAACAGAAACCGCTGCAGAGCACAGTCAAAGTCTGCTCCAATATTATTGGACTTCCTGTTAGAGCCCTGTCCACCCTATGAGATCAGCCGGCAGGATCTTACAGGACCCCCCTACAGGTCCTGTTCCCTACAGATCCTGTTCCCTACAGGTCCTGTTCCCTACAGATCCTGTTCCCTACAGATCCTGTTCCCTACAGATCCTGTTCCCTACAGATCCTGGAACAGATCCTGTTCCCTACAGATCCTGGAACAGATCCTGTTCCCTACAGGTCCTGTTCCCTACAGATCCTGTTCCCTACAGATCCTGTTCCCTACAGGTCCTGTTCCCTACAGATCCTGTTCCCTACAGGTCCTGTTCCCTACAGATCCTGTTCCCTACAGATCCTGGAACAGATCCTGTTCCCTACAGATCCTGTTCCCTACAGATCCTGTTCCCTACAGATCCTGTTCCCTACAGATCCTGTTCCCTACAGATCCTGGAACAGATCCTGTTCCCTACAGATCCTGGAACAGATCCTGTTCCCTACAGATCCTGTTCCCTACAGATCCTGTTCCCTACAGGTCCTGTTCCCTACAGGTCCTGTTCCCTACAGATCCTGTTCCCTACAGGTCCTGTTCCCTACAGGTCCTGTTCCCTACAGGTCCTGTTCCCTACAGATCCTGTTTCCTACAGATCCTGTTCCCTACAGGTCCTGTTCCCTACAGGTCCTGTTCCCTACAGGTCCTGTTCCCTACAGGTCCTGTTCCCTACAGGTCCTGTTCCCTACAGGTCCTGTTCCCTACAGATCCTGGAACAGATCCTGTTCCCTACAGGTCCTGTTCCCTACAGGTCCTGTTCCCTACAGATCCTGGAACAGATCCTGTTCCCTACAGATCCTGTTTCCTACAGATCCTGTTCCCTACAGGTCCTGTTCCCTACAGGTCCTGTTCCCTACAGGTCCTGTTCCCTACAGGTCCTGTTCCCTACAGGTCCTGTTCCCTACAGGTCCTGTTCCCTACAGATCCTGTTCCCTACAGATCCTGGAACAGATCCTGTTCCCTACAGATCCTGTTTCCTACAGATCCTGTTCCCTACAGGTCCTGTTCCCTACAGATCCTGTTCCCTACAGGTCCTGTTCCCTACAGGTCCTGTTCCCTACAGATCCTGTTCCCTACAGATCCTGGAACAGATCCTGTTCCCTACAGGTCCTGTTCCCTACAGGTCCTGTTCCCTACAGATCCTGGAACAGGTCCTGTTCCACTCAGGACGCCGGCTTCGCTGCCCAGGCTGCAGGACACAGAGGAGCAGGTCAACCTTTGTCCCCAAGGCTGACCTGCTCCTCAACTCCCAACCATCCCGCCCCCCCCCCCCCCCCCCCACACACACACACACACACACACACACACACACACACACACACACACACACACACACACACACACACACACACACACACACACACACACACACACACACACACACACACACACACACACACACACACACACACACACACACACACACACACACACACACACACACACACACACACACACGGCCCTGGACTGCTTTCATTTATTCATTTTTATATCCATATGTACCGTATACTGTGTATACTGCACTATTTTGCACTACTATAAGTATCTTACTAGTATCATAATTTATTAGTACTATATTAGTATCGTTATTTTTAACATTCAAGATGTTTTCATTTTTCCTGTATTGTGTTGTTAATTGTACGACTCTACGAGCCTCTACAACTGCACCTTAGGGACAAATAAAGTGATTTCAATTGAATTGAATTGAATTTATTTCTAATATGAAATTAAATGAATTTAATATTTGCCTTATAATAATATTATAATATTATAATAATTATATATATATATATATATATTCTGAGCTGCCTTGCTGTTCAGTGATCACCTTCAGGAGGTGGCGCTGTGGCCTAACGTGACCTCCTGCAGTAACCTGAGAGCTGCAGGATGTGGATCAGACCCGATCAGGTTCATCCCGGTCTGAATACCACCCCGTTAATCTGGATTAAACCTGACACCAAACAGGAACAATCCACCTGTTCAGGAGGGAGAAGCCTGATCAGGGTGGACTCACCTGAACCTCCGGATGCCACCGCTGCCGCCGCCGCCGCCGCCGCTGCCGCCGCCGCCATGGTGGTCTGCTGCACGCCAACAAGTCCTGTAAGAGGAGTGTGTGGGGGGGGGCAGAGTATCAGATGTTCACCATGAATCAAACTTGTGTTTCCATCAGATGAAGGAAGAGAGTTTATTAAAAACAGACTCCAGAAGGATCAGTGTCCACAACAAAGACTCATTCATCACTAATCCTGACATCTATTCTCTAAAATAACATTCATGTCTTTACACACATTCAGATTTCTTCTTCTCAAGTAAAATGAGTGAGTTGTTAGATCTGCCACAGAGCTTTATTTAGAGGTTAAATGTTGTTTGTGTTTATGCAGGTTTATGTTGGAAGTTAAAGGTTAAAGGTCACAGTGTGTTTTAGCGTCTCACCCTCAATCTTATCCTGACTCTGGGAGTCATCATCATCTGGAAAGGAAAACACATTCAGCATTTATTTCTCTAATTAAAGATGGTTTTAATATTTTATACAACAACGTTTATCGACCACTCTGTCGTTAAATCTTTTTGCTTTTTCCTCCCTGAACAGCTTCACGTGTCTTTTGTTTATTATTTAACTGTTTATGATCAACATTTAGAGTCAGATAGACCATAAAGCAGGGGATGCTTTAGGGCGGGGCTACCTTGTGATTGACAGGTCGCTACCACGGCGTTGTCCGGTCTGGGAGTTGTCCATGTTTTAGTCTTACAACTTTAACCCTTTCACAGTGTGTTTTCACTTCATCACTGTTAATTAGAACATTTATGGTCGCCTGAAAATGTCTTCAGTGTTCAGTTGTACTTAGCTCCGCCCTCTCAGGTCATTTCTGGTTGCTAAAAACCAAGATGGAGAGGACCAAGAACCAAGATGGAGAGGACCAAGAACCAAGATGGAGAGGACCAAGAACCAAGATGGAGACGACCTAAAAACGAAGTTAATGGAAGGAACTTTCCTTTCAGCGTAAAGTTCCTTCCATACTTAACTTCGGTCTTCCCTTCACCCAGTCTACAGCTAGTCTTGATTCTTTCCTCTCCCGTCCTTCTCCAGTTCTCACCAGTCTACGCAAGCAGATCATCGACAGTAATTTCACAGATTCTGCCCTCCTTATAGTCCTTCCCTTCATCAACCACCTGCACCTCCACCACAGATTCCTTGAAGGACATGAAGGACACCAGCTTAGTCTCACAGGGTTCGTTTATGACGTTCTACATACCTAGAGCCAATCTGCGATGCCGGGGATCAACACGCCTATATCCCCGGCTTCGCCTGCCGCTCGGCTCACACTGCACCCGACCCCAATGCCTATCCCTGGGGGAGATGGGCCCACAGGGTGGCGGCTCCATGTAGCTCTTTCAGGCTGTGCCTGGCCGGACCCCATGGGCCAAGGCCCGGCCACCAGACGCTCACCGGCGAGCTCCCTTCCCGGGTCTGGCTCCAGGAGGGGGCCACAGTTTCCCTATTCCGGGCGAGGTTCCACAACTCTTTTGGTGCCGATTCATATGGGGTGTGTGAATCGCTCTTGGTCTGGCCCCTCCAGAGAGAGGGTGAGGAGCTCAGACATCCGGGACTAAAGGGACCAGCTGAGGTGGTTCAACATCTGATCAGGATCCTCCTGGACGACTCCCTTTGGAGGTTTTCTGGACAAGTCCAACTGGTAAGAGGCCTCGGGGTAGACCCAGAACACTCTGGAGAGATTATGGATCTGGTCTGGGAACGCCTCGGGGTCCCCCAGGAAGAGCTGGAAAACATTGCTGAGGAGGGACGTCTGGAATACCCATGCTAAGACTGCTGCCCCCGAGACCCGGATAAGAGGAAGATGATGGATTATTGGATGGATGGATAATGGATGGATGGACGGACGGGTGGTTCGCTTATGTTTTCTCACTTTTCAGAGACGTACTCTGTTCACAGTTTCCCTGCCAGCCGAATATGGACCTAGTGCTGCTTCCTTTTAGCACCACTTAGCAAAATCTAAGTAAGCACCTATCAACGCTCATTACAGCCTGGTCCATCATCACCACCCGCCTCCGACCTCTGGGATCCTCCGACCTCTGGGTTCCTCCGACCTCTGGGTTCCTCCGACCTCTGGGTTCCTCCGACCTCTGGGTTCCTCCGACCTCTGGGTTCATCCGACCTCTGGGATCCTCCGACCTCTGGGATCCTCCGACCTCTGGGATCCTCCGACCTCTGGGTTCCTCCGACCTCTGGGTTCCACCATCTGCAGAGAAAACAGAGGCTCCTCCTCTTGTTATCGATGGCTTCTCCCGTCCCGTCACTCTTGAATTGTGTCTCCCTGGACAGTTCAAGGCGTGACGTCGTTGGCCGAACCTTCTCGCCCACTGGAACAGGATCACTTTCTTCTATGACGAACAACTTACTCACCCACAAGACGTCCATCCGTACACAGATACCGGTTTTAGGGTTTTCTACAATGGAAGATGGTTCTCAGCAGAATGGCCCCCCCTCTCTTTGAAATCCACCCCATAATAACCGCAGCCATTCTGTGGGGCCATGAATGGTCCCGTAAGTCTGTCCTTATATACTCCGACAACCTCACAGTTAATGATCAACATCATCAACACAGGACGCTCCAGTTCCCTATCCATCATGACATTCATCTAGCACTCTGTTACACATATTCTACTTAAAGCAGACCAGAACCATGAATCCAGTACTTCAAAGTCCGATCACCGCTGAATCCTTTCAAGACCCAGTCCGTCTGATCTTCTCTTCATCTCTGAGTCTGGACAGGTGGCTACGTCCGCCACATCCGTTCATTATTCTAGACACTCCCTCAGGATCCGAGCCGCTACCTGGGCTTCGCTGGTCCTCCCCGGCGTATCAACGCTACACCCGTCCAGAACCTCAAAGATCTTAGATCCGCTCAGTCTTGTCTTAATCAACTGGAGGTTTGGTGCTCCGGCGGATTAACGACCGAAGCTTCCCCGAAACACAGACAGCGAGCGGAAGAACTACAAGTGAGTTTCAAGCCTCGCCACACCAATTGTTATTAAATTATTAAACCGTGTAAACCACAGAACAAGTGTAGGGAGGTACTACTCCTCTGTGACATCTGTGGAGGTCTTTAAATCCAAACTCTAAACCCATCTTTTTGCCCTAACTTTCAATTAGTTACCTGGTGGGTCGGTCCCCTCTCTCTCCTTTTACTCAGGGTTCTCCGTGATGGACCATCAGTCGCTCTGTGACGTCTCTCTGCCTCTCTGGTGGTGCCTCATTCCACATGACAGACCTGGACCTCCGTCCTCCAGGAGATTTAGCCTCTCTAACAATTTACCTCAGTCCAAGGGGGCTTATTGGCATGGGTAACATACGTTTACATCACAAAGCAACTGTGAATTAAAAACAAAAATATGGTCCTCTCTCTAGCTGGAGAGGAGGTTGTGTTGCTCGGGCTCTATCTGGTTGGCGTGGAGAGGAGGTTGTGTTGCTCTGGCTCTATCTATTCGGCGTGGAGAGGAGGTTGTGTGGCTCTGGCTCTATCTATTCGGCGTGGAGAGGAGGTCGTGTTGCTCTGGCTCTATCTATCTATCTGGCGTGGAGAGGAGGTTGTGTGGCTCTGGCTCTATCTATTCGGCGTGGAGAGGAGGTTGTGTGGCTCTGGCTCTATCTATTCTGCGTGGAGAGGAGGTCATGTTGCTCTGGCTCTATCTATCTATCTGGCGTGGAGAGGAGGTTGTGTTGCTCTGGCTTTATCTATTCGGCGTGGAGAGGAGGTCGTGTTGCTCTGGCTCTATCTATCTATCTGGCGTGGAGAGGAGGTTGTGTTGCTCTGGCTCTATCTATTCGGCGTGGAGAAGAGGTTGTGTTGCTCTGGCTCTATCTATTCGGCGTGGAGAAGAGGTTGTGTTGCTCTGGCTTTATCTATTCGGCGTGGAGAGGAGGTCGTGTTGCTCTGGCTCTATCTATCTATCTGGCGTGGAGAGGAGGTCGTGTTGCTCTGGCTCTATCTGTTTGGCGATGCCAGGAAGCTGCTTGACATCCTCCTGGATCCACCTTCTCACATATCTCACATTATATGTATTACTTTTTGTCATATGGATTGTCTATGTTGTATTTTCATTATGTTGTTACTCTCCTGGGCTATACAAAAAAACTGACTTGACTTGAATACTACTACTACTAATAGCAGTATTACTACGGTAGTGCAGAGTACCAGAGTACGAGTGTAGGGAGGTACTACTAGTACTACTAATAGTAGTATTACTACGGTAGCGCAGAGTACCACAGTACGAGTGTAGGGAGGTACTACTAGTACTACTAATAGTGTATTCTGTATAAATAAAGCTGCCAGTCAACCAATCGATCGATTTTAAACACGTTTTCATAGAATCGTCACTCGTCAGCAGTAGAAACAGATTTATAATTCATATATACTTCAACAGTTTATATAAACTGTTAGGAAGCTGTCTTTTCAAAATAAAAGCAGCTTTCTCTCTCACAGACACACACGCCTACCTTCCTCCTCCTCGGACAGCTCCCCTTCCTCCGTGGCCTCCACCTCTACCTCCTCCTGCTCCTTCTCTGGAAAACACAATAACATAAAATAAAATAAAATAAAATAAAATAAAAAAAATAAAATAAAATATGTACTTTTACCTTCTACAGGAGCCATAGAAACGGTTGTTGCCAGAAAGACGACCATCGACACAATCAGCAGGTTCCTGTTGACAGAACAGACCAGATTACCACAGGGATCAATACTTATCAATACTGATATATACTGATCTATACTGATCAATACTGATCACTACCGATCAATACCGATCTATACCGATCAATACCAATCAATACCGATCTATACCGATCAATACCGATCTATACCGATCAATACCGATCAATACCGATCAATACCTGTCTATACCGATCAATACCTGTCTATACCGATCAATACCGATCAATACCTGTCTATACCGATCTATACCGATCAATACCGATCAATACCGATCAATACTGACTGCCAGTAAATGGCGTCAGTCCCTTATACACCAAAAATACTACTAATTACTGATAGTCAATAATAAATATTACTAATCCATCAGTAATCAATACATGGCAGTACCAGCCAATACCTGTACTTTACTAGTACTACGGCCGTAGTATTACTACGGTGGTGCAGAGTATCACAGTACTTTAGTATTACTACGGTTGTGCAGAGTATCACAGTACTTTGGTATTACTACGGTTGTGCAGAGTATCACAGTACTTTAGTAATACTACGGTAGTGCAGAGTATCACAGTACTTTACTATTACTACAGTGCTGCAGAGTATCAAAGTACTTTAGTATTACTACGGTAGTGCAGAGTATCACAGTACTTTACTATTACTACAGTAATAGTATTACTACAGTAGTGCAGAGTATCACAGTACTTTAGTATTACTACGGTAGTGCAGAGTATCACAGTACTTTACTATTACTACAGTGCTGCAGAGTATCACAGTACTTTAGTATTACTACGGTAGTGCAGAGTATCACAGTACTTTACTATTACTACAGTAATAGTATTACTACAGTAGTGCAGAGTATCACAGTACTTTAGTATTACTACGGTTGTGCAGAGTATCACAGTACTTTAGTATTACTACAGTAGTGCAGAGTATCACAGTACTTTAGTATTACTACGGTTGTGCAGAGTATCACAGTACTTTGGTATTACTACGGTTGTGCAGAGTATCACAGTACTTTAGTATTACTACGGTTGTGCAGAGTATCACAGTACTTTGGTATTACTACGGTTGTGCAGAGTATCACAGTACTTTAGTATTACTACGGTAGTGCAGAGTATCACAGTACTTTACTATTACTACAGTGCTGCAGAGTATCAAAGTACTTTAGTATTACTACGGTAGTGCAGAGTATCACAGTACTTCACTATTACTACAGTAATAGTATTACTACAGTAGTGCAGAGTATCACAGTACTTTAGTATTACTACGGTTGTGCAGAGTATCACAGTACTTTAGTATTACTACGGTTGTGCAGAGTATCACAGTACTTTAGTATTACTACGGTTGTGCAGAGTATCACAGTACTTTGGTATTACTACGGTTGTGCAGAGTATCACAGTACTTTAGTATTACTACGGTAGTGCAGAGTATCACAGTACTTTACTATTACTACAGTGCTGCAGAGTATCACAGTACTTTAGTATTACTACGGTAGTGCAGAGTATCACAGTACTTTACTATTACTACAGTAGTACTTTAGTATCACTACAGTAGTATTACTACCGTAGTGTACTTTAGTATCATTACAGTAGTGGTAGAAGACATAAACATGAATATAAAACACAGTATAATCTAGTAGTAATGCAGCAGCAGTAAGAGCAGTAGTATGTAGTATTAGTAGTAGTATAAGTAGTAGTAGTAGTATATAGTAGTACTCACGGCGGCAGCATGCTGCTGTCTGACAGTGTTTCTGTTGAAGTAAAGAGACGCGGCTGAAGAGCTGCAGCTCCTCCTTCAAACACTCATATTTATACTCTCTGAGAGGGGAGGGGCTGCTCATACTACCACTGGAAATACTACAAACTATACTGCAAACACTACTGCCACTACTACTACTACTACTACTACTGAATCTACTGCTACCCCTAAAAGACAAAAAGTACTACTAAGTACGACTTGTATTGTGAGTTTGATTGTTGCGTCCGTCATGCAGCTGATATCCTGAGCAGTGGATCCCAGCATGCACTGGGGCAGGGCAGGGTTCACCTGGACAGGTCACCTGATCACAGGCTTTATTATCATCATCACATCTCTGAATTAGTCCAGATAGATCAGGTCCAAACTACAAAAATACAATCAATCAATCAATCAATAAAAATAAATAAATACAATTCAAGCACTAAGTTATTCATATAAATCATGTTCTTCTGACTTAAAGGTTTTTACTATAAAAACAAACTCATTATGAAATACACTTAAACTAAGATTCACTTTATATACCTGGATTTGTCTAAATAACATTCACACAATTATTTATAATACTCATTTCTGATTGGTCTGTTATGTCTGTATAACAGACCGTTGCTATGTTTATATTTACATGTTTGTGTTGACATGTTTCTTTAAATGCTTATGTTGACTTGTTTGTGTTAACATGTTGATGTTTACATATTTGTGTTGACATGTTTACGTTTACATGTTTATGTTGATATGTTAATGATGACATGTTTGTGTTGACATGATGTTCACATGATTGTGTTGATGTTTACATGTTTGTGTTTACGTGTTTGTGTTTACGTGTTTGTAGTTACATGTTAATGTTTACATGTTTATGTTTAAGTTGACATGTTGATGTTTGCTTGCATTTGACATAGGAAGGGGAGCTAAATGTGATTGGCTTGTTGGATCACATGTTTTCTGATCCAGGTTGTTTTATTTCACTATAAACTGACTGGTAGTTTTATTTCATTATAAACTGACTGGTTGTGTTATTTCATTATAAACTGACTGGTTGTTTTATTTCATTATAAACTGACTGGTTGTTTTATTTCATTATAAACTGACTGGTTGTTTTATTTCATTATAAACTGACTGGTTGTTTTATTTCATTATAAACTGACTGGTTGTTTTATTTCATTATAAACTGACTGGTTGTTTTATTTCATTATAAACTGACTGGTTGTTTTATTTCATTATAAACTGACTGGTTGTGTTATTTCATTATAAACTGACTGGTTGTGTTATTTCATTATAAACTGACTGGTTGTTTTATTTCATTATAAACTGACTGGTTGTTTTATTTCATTATAAACTGACTGGTTGTTTTATTTCATTATAAACTGACTGGTTGTTTTATTTCATTATAAACTGACTGGTTGTTTTATTTCATTATAAACTGACTGGTTGTTTTATTTCATTATAAACTGACTGGTTGTGTTATTTCACAGTTTGTGGGCTGGGAGGAACTCCAGATATCCAGATGGTTGAGAACCAGAACCTAGTTTCTCATGATATGATGTGTTTAGATCGTCAGCTGCTGGTTCGGGTTCAGATTCAGGAAACGATGGAGGTCTTTATGGTTAAATAGGCTGAGCCAGGATGCTGAATGATTAATATTGAACCCAAACCACCGTCTTTCCTGACCCCAAACCCACCTTAATATGTGAACCAGCAGAGTCCGAACCAGAGAGTAAAGTGAAAACCATCCCTTCAGAAACCCCACTGACCTTCTGTGCTTTCATTTTGAAGTGAGCCTCCTGCTGTCTGTGGGAATCAGGGCAGAACATGAGTCTGCATCCATCTGCAGCAGGACATCCTGAAACCAGAACCCAGCTGGAGCTGAGCTGGACTCTGGGATCAGATCCAGAGAAGGAATTAAGGGCACTTACACGTATAGTCTGGTCCAGCTCGGTTCTGAATGACTGCAGCTACCTGGACCTTTGATCCTGATGTCCAACTGTAACCAAGAGCTGTGGGACAGCAGAGCAACATGAAGCCAGAGACACTCCAGAGACTCAGAGGAAAACCTCCTCCGACATCGAACCTGAGGATTATGTGTTCGTACTTCTCCCTGGAGTTATACCTATTAATAAACATCTGTTATATACCATTTAGTGCACCATTATAAGCTGCCTATACCTGATAAATAGGGCCGATACAGTCAAGTGTTGCCACGGCAACAAACACATCAATGAGTTGTAACAAGAGGCTCATCTGACTGACATCGTGACGGACCGCCTCATTACCACAGGAAGAAGAGGTACTACGATATATGTTACTGCAGTAAAAGTAGTAATACTACAATGTAGAAATACTCAAGTAAAAGTCCTGCATTCTAAAGGTTACTCAAGTAAAAGTACGAAAGTATCAGCATCAAAATATACTGAAAGTCCTCATTCTGCAGAAAATTATATATTATATAGTATTATACTAAAGATGGAGCTACTTTTAATATATACTGCTGGTAGTTTAATCTATAATATTACATCATTTATTATTATATACTGCTGGTAGTTTAATCTATAATAATACATCATTTATTATTATATACTGCTGGTAGTTTAATCTATAATAATACATCATTATTATTATATACTGCTGGTAGTTTAATCTATAATAATACATCATTATTATTATATACTGTTGGTAGTTTAATCTATAATAATACATCATTTATTATTATATACTGCTGGTAGTTTAATCTATAATAATACATCATCATTTATTATTATATACTGCTGGTAGTTTAATCTATAATAATACATCATTATTATTATATACTGCTGGTAGTTTAATCTATAATAATACATCATTATTATTATATACTGCTGGTAGTTTAATCTATAATAATACATCATTTATTATTATATACTGCTGGTAGTTTAATCTATAATAATACATCATTATTATTATATACTGCTGGTAGTTTAATCTATAATAATACATCATTATTATTATATACTGCTGGTAGTTTAATCTATAATAATACATCATTATTATTATATACTGCTGGTAGTTTAATCTATAATAATACATCATTATTATTATATACTGCTAGTAGTTTAATCTATAATAATACATCATTATTATTATATACTGCTGGTAGTTTAATCTATAATAATACATCATTTATTATTATATACTGCTGGTAGTTTAATCTATAATAATACATCATTTATTATTATATACTGCTGGTAGTTTAATCTATAATAATACATCATTATTATTATATACTGCTGGTAGTTTAATCTATAATAATACATCATTATTATTATATACTGCTGGTAGTTTAATCTATAATAATACATCATTTATTATTATAAACTGCTGGTAGTTTAATGTACAATAATACATAGTTTATTATTATATACTGCTGGTAGTTTAATCTATAATAATACATCATCATTTATTATTATATACTGCTGGTAGGTTTATCTTTAATAATACATCATTTATTGTTATATACTGCTGGTAGTTTAATCTATAATAATACATCATTTATTATTATATACTGCTAGTAGTTTAATCTATAATAATACATCATCATTTATTATTCTATACTGCTGGTAGTTTAATCTATAATAATACATCATTTATTATTATATACTGCTGGTAGTTTAATGTATAATAATACATCATCATTTATTATTATATACTGCTCGTAGTTTAATCTATAATAATACATCATATATTATTATATACTGCTCGTAGTTTAATCTATATTAATAAATCATTTATTATTATATACTGCTGGTAGTTTAATCTATAATAATACATCTGTCAGGTTTTGGAAGTTTTAAGTTGGTGGACCCAAATGCAGAGAGACTAAGACGCAGCTGACAGAGTTCAAACATTTAATGTAGCAAACAAAGAAAACAAAAACTTTCCATGAAAGTGAAGTTGGCTGATCCAGTCAGGCATTAACAAAAAACATCCACAAAGCAAAATGATCAGCAGCAACCAAAAAACACAAAAAAACACTTACAACGAGGAAACTCCAGGAGAACAACATCCGACCACGAACGATGACGAACTGACAAAGAAGAGAGGGGAACACACAGCCTTAAATACACAAGGAGATTACACACAGGTGGAACTAATCAGGGCGGGGCAGACAATCACAAAAAGGCGGGAAAACAAACAAAGGCAGTTAGTAGAACTAGACATGACACAGGAGGATTGAATTTCAAAATAAAACAGTAACAGAATAATAAATAAAAGGATAAACAGGCGGGCAACAATCACAAAAGGGCCCAGGGAAAAACAAAACTAGAAGCAGTAAAAAAAAAAGTAGAAAAACTAGAAAAAAACTTTTTTTTTTGATACAAAAAAAAAAAAAAGGAGATTAACTCTAAATCAAAAATAAACACTAGGTATATATGTGAGTAAAACACTAGCTAATAAACTACAACAGATAAAACAGGTTCTTAACAGGAGTTGTCTCGGCGTGCCAGTAAACATATTTTTAAAACTGTGGTGTTTAAACATATTTTATTATTTTTATTGGTGTTTCATTAAACAGCTTTTATTAAACTGTGGTGTCTTAAAAGCTTCATTAACATATGTGGTGTTTAATTGTATAAACATATCTTTTTAAACATGTGGTGTTTAACATATTGTTCATTAAAATATGTGGTGTCATTAAACATAATGTTTATTAAACGCTGTGTTATTAAACAAATGCATTAAAAGTGTGGTGTCATTAAACAGATTGGTTATTAAACGCTGTGGTTCTTAAACATATTTTATTAAAACTGTGGTGTCATTAAACATATTTTCTTAAAACTGTGGTGTCATTAAACATATTTTCATTAAAACTGTGGTGTCATTAAACATATTGTTATTAAAACTGTGGTGTTTAACATGGAATTGTTCATTAACATGATGTGGTGTCGTTAAACAGGCTGTGGTGTCATTAAACATGATGTGGTGTCATTAAACAGGATGTGGTGTCGTTAACAGGCTGTGGTGTCATTAAACATGATGTGGTGTCGTTAAACAGATGTGGTGTCATTAAACATGATGTGGTGTCGTTAAACAGGATGTGGTGTCATTTAAACAGGATGTGGTGTCATTAAACATGATGTGGTGTCATTAAACATGATGTGGTGTCATTAAACAGGCTGTGGTGTCATTAAACATGATGTGGTGTCATTAAACAGGCTGTGGTGTCATTAAACAGGATGTGGTGTCATTAAACAGGATGTGGTGTCATTAAACATGATGTGGTGTCATTAAACATGATGTGGTGTCATTAAACATGATGTGGTGTCATTAAACAGGCTGTGGTGTCATTAAACAGGATGTGGTGTCATTAAACAGGATGTGGTGTCATTAAACAGGATGTGGTGTCATTAAACAGGCTGTGGTGTCATTAAACATGATGTGGTGTCATTAAACAGGATGTGGTGTCATTAAACATGATGTGGTGTCATTAAACAGGCTGTGGTGTCATTAAACAGGCTGTGGTGTCATTAAACATGATGTGGTGTCATTAAACAGGATGTGGTGTCATTAAACAGGATGTGGTGTCATTAAACATGATGTGGTGTCATTAAACATGATGTGGTGTCATTAAACAGGCTGTGGTGTCATTAAACATGCTGTGGTGTCATTAAACAGGATGTGGTGTCATTAAACAGGATGTGGTGTCATTAAACATGATGTGGTGTCATTAAACATGATGTGGTGTCATTAAACATGATGTGGTGTCATTAAACAGGCTGTGGTGTCGTTAAACAGGCTGTGGTGTCATTAAACATGATGTGGTGTCATTAAACAGGCTGTGGTGTCATTAAACATGATGTGGTGTCATTAAACATGATGTGGTGTCATTAAACATGATGTGGTGTCATTAAACAGGCTGTGGTGTCATTAAACAGGATGTGGTGTCATTAAACAGGCTGTGGTGTCATTAAACATGATGTGGTGTCATTAAACATGATGTGGTGTCATTAAACAGGCTGTGGTGTCATTAAACAGGCTGTGGTGTCATTAAACAGGCTGTGGTGTCATTAAACATGATGTGGTGTCGTTAAACAGGCTGTGGTGTCATTAAACAGGCTGTGGTGTCATTAAACATGATGTGGTGTCATTAAACAGGCTGTGGTGTCGTTAAACAGGCTGTGGTGTCATTAAACATGATGTGGTGTCATTAAACAGGCTGTGGTGTCATTAAACAGGCTGTGGTGTCATTAAACATGATGTGGTGTCATTAAACAGGCTGTGGTGTCATTAAACAGGCTGTGGTGTCATTAAACAGGATGTGGTGTCATTAAACAGGATGTGGTGTCATTAAACATGATGTGGTGTCATTAAACATGATCTGGTGTCATTAAACAGGCTGTGGTGTCATTAAACAGGATGTGGTGTCATTAAACAGGCTGTGGTGTCATTAACAGGCTGTGGTGTCATTAAACATGATGTGGTGTCATTAAACATGATGTGGTGTCATTAAACATGATGTGGTGTCATTAAACATGATGTGGTGTCATTAAACAGGATGTGGTGTCATTAAACAGGATGTGGTGTCATTAAACATGATGTGGTGTCATTAAACATGATGTGGTGTCATTAAACATGATGTGGTGTCATTAAACATGATGTGGTGTCATTAAACATGATGTGGTGTCATTAAACATGATGTGGTGTCATTAAACAGGCTGTGGTGTCATTAAACAGGCTGTGGTGTCATTAAACAGGCTGTGGTGTCATTAAACATGATGTGGTGTCATTAAACATGATGTGGTGTCATTAAACATGATGTGGTGTCATTAAACATGATGTGGTGTCATTAAACAGGATGTGGTGTCATTAAACATGATGTGGTGTCATTAAACAGGCTGTGGTGTCATTAAACAGGCTGTGGTGTCATTAAACAGGCTGTGGTGTCATTAAACAGGCTGTGGTGTCATTAAACAGGATGTGGTGTCATTAAACATGATGTGGTGTCATTAAACAGGATGTGGTGTCATTAAACACGATGTGGTGTCATTAAACAGGGTGTGGTGTCATTAAACAGGCTGTGGTGTCATTAAACATGATGTGGTGTCATTAAACAGGATGTGGTGTCATTAAACATGATGTGGTGTCATTAAACAGGATGTGGTGTCATTAAACATGATGTGGTGTCATTAAACAGGATGTGGTGTCATTAAACACGATGTGGTGTCATTAAACATGATGTGGTGTCATTAAACATGATGTGGTGTCATTAAACATGATGTGGTGTCATTAAACATGATGTGGTGTCATTAAACATGATGTGGTGTCATTAAACACGATGTGGTGTCATTAAACATGATGTGGTGTCATTAAACATCATGGACATGTTGACTTGTTAACTTGTTGACTTGTTAATTTGTTGATTTGTTGACTTTTTAACTTGTTGACTTCTTAACTCGTGAAGCTTAACCCCAGTACACAGTGATGTTAAACATGATGGACCTGTTGACCTGTTAACTCGTGAAGCCTCACCCCAGTACACAGTGATGTTAAACATGATGCACTTGTTGACCTGTTGACCTGTTAACTCGTGAAGCCTAACCCCAGTACACAGTGATGTTAAACATGATGGACCTGTTGACCTGTTAACTCGTGAAGCCTAACCCCAGGGTGTGAAACCAATCTGACAAACTCTCTATTGAAGGAGAGAAATGTGGCGGAGCAACAGCTGCCTGTAAAACATGAACGTTAAGGAATGTGATCCGACCAGCTCTCTGAGTCTTCCAGGAAAGGAATGCTGCTTTATTAAAACTCTTTACTGTTGGTTACAATCTAAGATCACAATATACAGTACAGACCGGCCTACCAGCAAAGGTCAAACCACAGTGCTGAAACTACAAGGGAACAGAAACACAGCTGTAGTGGCCTGTTGGACGCCCCTCTGGTAGATGAAGTATAGTATAATGATGCAGTAGCATACAGGCTGCCCTCATTGCTAGAAAGCTTTCTATATGCTGGTGCCCCTCCACATGAAGCTGTTACTATGCTATAATCAGTGTATGATCACAGATCAATACCTATAATCAGTGTATGATCACAGATCAATACCTATAATCAGTGTATGATCACCGATCAATATCTATAATCAGTGTATGATCAAAGATCAATATCTATAATCAGTGTATGATCACAGATCAATATCTATAATCAGTGTATGATCACAGATCAATATCTATAATCAGTGTATGATCACCGATCAATACCTATAATCAGTGTATGATCACAGATCAATACCTATAATCAGTGTATGATCACAGATCGATATCTATAATCAGCATATGATCACAGATCAATATCTATTATCAGTGTATGATCACTGATCAATACCTATAATCAGTGTATGATCACAGACCAATATCTATAATCAGTATATTATCACAGATCAATACCTATAATCAGTGTATGATCACAGATCAATACCTATAATCAGTGTATGATCACAGATCAATATCTATAATCAGTGTATGATCACAGATCAATACCTATAATCAGTGTATGATCACTGATCAATACCTATAATCAGTGTATGATCACAGATCAATACCTATAATCAGTGTATGATCACAGATCAATACCTATAATCAGTGTATGATCACAGATCAATATCTATAATCAGTGTATGATCACAGATCAATACCTATGATCAGTATATTATCACAGATCAATATCTATAATCAGTGTATGATCACAGATCAATACCTATAATCAGTATATTATCACAGATCAATACCTATAATCAGTGTAGGATCACAGATCAATATCTATAATCAATGTTTGATCACAGATCAATACCTATAATCAGTGTATGATCACAGATCAATATCTATAATCAGTGTATGATCACCGATCAATACCTATAATCAGTGTATGATCACAGATCAATACCTATAATCAGTGTATGATCACAGATCAATACCTATAATCAGTGTATGATCACAGATCAATATCTATAATCAGTGTATGATCACAGATCAATACCTATAATCAGTGTATGATCACAGATCAATACCTATAATCAGTGTATGATCACAGATCAATATCTATAATCAGTGTATGATCACCGATCAATACCTATAATCAGTGTATGATCACAGATCAATACCTATAATCAGTGTATGATCACAGATCAATATCTATAATCAGTGTATGATCACAGATCAATACCTATAATCAGTGTATGATCACAGATCAATACCTATAATCAGTGTATGATCACAGATCAATATCTATAATCAGTGTATGATCACAGATCAATATCTATAATCAGTGTATGATCACAGATCAATAGCTCTGATTGGTTCATTAATGAATGACAGTGTGTTTTGACATTTTAAACTTTATTAGCAGCTGGTCTGTGTGAACACAGACAGACTGACTGACTGAAGGCAGACAGACAGACTGACTGACTGACTGAAGGCAGACAGACAGGCAGACTGACTGAAGGCAGACAGGCAGACAGACAGGCAGACAGACAGTTTTTAAACCAAAGCCAGAGGTTGAAGTAGAGCGGAGACGACCAATCAGGAACGAGCCGAGGAAACAAACAGGAAGTTGAAGGATGAAGTTTAGTTGCAGTTTAGCTTGTTGTTGTTGTTGCTGATGTTGCTGTTGTCATAGCAACAGGATTCCACTGTGGGATTGGCTCTGACGGGGAGAGAACACAAAGACACGTTAGGATATATATTTAATATATATATACTGTATATATATATATGAATTACAGTGTGTTACTGTTAGTAGATAAATATATATGTTATATACTATATATATATATATATATATATATATATATAGGTGTATATAATGACACGGTGAGTGATGGTACCTGCAGTCGGTGAGCTTCCACAGTTCAGACGCTGAGAGTTTAATTATTCTGTGAAAAGAACAAGGTCCACTTTAGTTCATAAAACAAGAAACAAAATGCAGAAAATCTCTTTCTGCTGTAAGATGTGGCTGAGACACGGTGTGATGTCACAGTGGTGTGATGTCACAGTGTTGTGATGTCACAGTGGTGTGATGTCACAGTGGTGTGATGTCACAGTGGTGTGATGTCACAGTGGTGTGATGTCACAGTGGTGTGATGTCACAGTGGTGTGATGTCACAGTGGTGTGATGTCACAGTGGTGTGATGTCACAGTGGTGTGATGTCACAGTGGTGTGATGTCACAGTGGTGTGTGATCTTTACCATTGGTGTTGGCAGTTGCTGTTTCCCCTGCAACAAGAAACAACATGAACACTCGTCAACAGAAACAGAGAACACGTGTTCTCCTCATAGAACCACAGTACAGTTTTACTTCTTTCGCTGTGGCTAAATTATGAGAATTACTTTTTAATGTTGACCTGTCCGGCTCTCACCACGACAAAACATTGGGTTCACCTTGGACAGGTCTCCAGACTATCACAGGGCTGACACATAGAGACAGACAACCATTCACACTCACATTCACACCTACGGGACATTTAGAGTCAACAATGAACCTGCATGTCTTTGGACTGTGGGAGGAAACCTGAGAACCCGGAGTAAACCCTCACTAACCTGCAAGTCTTTGGACTGTGGGAGGAAACCTGAGAACCAGGAGTAAACCCTCACTAACCTGCAAGTCTTTGGACTGTGGGAGGAAACCTGAGAACCCGTGGGGGCCCTCCTAACCTGCAAGTCTTTGGACTGTGGGAGGAAACCTGAGAACCCGGAGTAAACCCTCACTAACCTGCAAGTCTTTGGACTGTGGGAGGAAACCTGAGAACCCGGAGTAAACCCTCACTAACCTGCAGGTCTTTGGACATGTGGGAGGAAACCTGAGAACCCGGAGTAAACCCTCACTAACCTGCAAGTCTTTGGACTGTGGGAGGAAACCTGAGAACCCGGAGTAAACCCTCACTAACCTGCAAGTCTTTGGACTGTGGGAGGAAACCTGAGAACCCGGAGTAAACCCTCACTAACCTGCAAGTCTTTGGACATGTGGGAGGAAACCTGAGAACCCGGAGTAAACCCTCACTAACCTGCAAGTCTTTGGACTGTGGGAGGAAACCTGAGAACCCGGAGTAAACCCTCACTAACCTGCAAGTCTTTGGACTGTGGGAGGAAACATGAGAACCGGAGTAAACCCTCACTAACCTGCAAGTCTTTGGACTGTGGGAGGAAACCTGAGAACCCGGAGTAAATCCTCACTAACCTGCAAGTCTTTGGACTGTGGGAGGAAACCTGAGATCCCGGAGTAAACTCCACACAGAAGGGCCACAAGTCGGATTTGAACCTCTTGCTGTGAGGCGACAGTGCTAACCACTGCACCACCGTACTATCTCATCGTAGAGTTTAGAGGAAGTTCAGACTGGTTCAGACGATGAGCCAAAGTTACTTAGAAAAACTGTATTTCTTTTTAGAACTTGTGAATTCTTAAATGTTGACCTCTGACCTCTTCAGGTCAACCTTTACATAAACTTCATTCTCCGTGTTTGACGTCATCCTAACTGTTGAATTCTTTCTACTTTTTCCATTTCATTTCTTAATGTTGACCTCTGACCTCTTCTACTTGAAGTCTGAATCTTTAAAACTTAATATTCAGGTCAATATAAAGGAGATGAACTCATATTTCCTGATCGTGGTCTCTACGTTCTTCACATGGACGTCTGAAAACTTCATCTGACCTTTTGACCTCTGAACTCAATCTCACGTCTGAATGTTTCATAAAGACAAGTGGAGCTGGTTTGCTGTCAGTCAGCAGCTCAGGTTTACCTTCATTCTCAGAGTCAGCGGCTTCACCAACATCAGCTTTAGCTTCTTCATTTTCTGAGGATCAAAGATGTTGGACATGTATCAGTTATTGATTATCGTGTCTCCAGTAAACGTCATCATGATGAATCAGTTATTGATCACATGGATGCGTGTCAAAGAGACGATCACTGTGCTGCTGTCCTCTGCTGAGGTCCAGTCCTACTCACCATCTGCTCCTTCTGCTCCTTCTGCTCCTTCTGCTCCTTCTGCTCCTTCTGCTCCTTCTGCTCCTTCTGCTCCTTCTGCTCCGCCTGCTTCTACAGATTCGTCATCTTCAGCCTCTGCTGCAGGTTTAGCTGCTGCTGAATCATTTTCAGTCTCTGCTGACTCATCGTTCTCCACGCTGTCTCCTTCAGCAGAGACTTTGGTTTCATCACTAGCTTCATTGCTGGCTCCATCGTTAGCTGCATTGGAGGATCAAAGATGTTAGACATGTATCAGTTATTGATTATTGTGTCTCCAGTAAACGTCATCATGATGAATCAGTTATTGATCACATGGACGCGTGTCAACGAGACGATCACTGTGCTGCTGTCCTCTGCTGAGGTCCAGTCCTACTCACCCTCTGCAGGTTCTGCTGCTTCGTCTGATTCTGCTGCTGAATCATTTCCATCCTCCTCGCCTGAATCTCCTTCCTGACCATCACCAGGTGCTTCTGTTGGTTCTGGTGCTTCTGCTGGTTCTGGTGCTTCTGTTGGTTCTGGTGCTTCTGCTGGTTCTGGTGCTTCTGTTGCATCGGAGGATTAAAGATGTTTCAGACAGGAACACTCTCCTCATAGATTTAACCATTTATTGCCCAAATGGACACAGTTCTGTTCAGCTGCACTCTCAAGATGCCCCCCCCCCCCCCCCCCCAATATACAAGAGAGGGCCCAAGGCCAGATACTGGCTGGTGTAGCAGGGATCAGTGAGGGGGGGGGGCTGTATTTAAAGGTGTAGCAGTGAGGGGGGGGGCTGTATTTAAAGGTGTAGCAGTGAGGGGGGGGGCTGTATTTAAAGGTGTAGCAGTGAGGGGGGGGGGCTGTATTTAAAGGTGTAGCAGTAAGGGGGGGGGCTGTATTTAAAGGTGTAGCAGTGAGGGGGGGGGGCTGTATTTAAAGGTGAAGCAGTGAGGGGGGGGGGCTGTATTTAAAGGTGAAGCAGTGAGGGGGGGGGCTGTATTTAAAGGTGTAGCAGTGAGGGGGGGGGCTGTATTTAAAGGTGTAGCAGTGAGGGGGGGGGGCTGTATTTAAAGGTGTAGCAGTGAGGGGGGGGCTGTATTTAAAGGTGTAGCAGTGAGGGGGGGGGCTGTATTTAAAGGTGTAGCAGTGAGGGGGGGGCTGTATTTAAAGGTGTAGCAGTGAGGGGGGGGGCTGTATTTAAAGGTGTAGCAGTGAGGGGGGGGGCTGTTTTAAAGGTGTAGCAGTGAGGGGGGGGCTGTATTTAAAGGTGTAGCAGTGAGGGGGGGGGGCTGTATTTAAAGGTGTAGCAGTGAGGGGGGGGCTGTATTTAAAGGTGTAGCAGTGAGGGGGGGGGGCTGTATTTAAAGGTGTAGCAGTGAGGGGGGGGCTGTATTTAAGGTGTAGCAGTGAGGGGGGGGCTGTATTTAAAGGTGTAGCAGTGAGGGGGGGGGCTGTATTTAAAGGTGTAGCAGTGAGGGGGGGGCTGTATTTAAAGGTGTAGCAGTGAGGGGGGGCTGTATTTAAAGGTGTAGCAGTGAGGGGGGGGCTGTATTTAAAGGTGTATCAGTGAGGGGGGGGGGCTGTATTTAAAGGTGTAGCAGTGAGAGGGGGGCTGTATTTAAAGGTGTAGCAGTGAGGGGGGGGGCTGTATTTAAAGGTGTAGCAGTGAGGGGGGGGCTGTATTTAAAGGTGTAGCAGGTGAGGGGGGGGGCTGTATTTAAAGGTGTAGCAGTGAGGGGGGGGCTGTATTTAAAGGTGTAGCAGTGAGGGGGGGGGCTGTATTTAAAGGTATAGCAGTGAGGGGGGGGGGCTGTATTTAAAGGTGTATCAGTGAGGGGGGGGGCTGTATTTAAAGGTGTAGCAAGTGAGGGGGGGGGGCTGTATTTTAAAGGTGTAGCAGTGAGGGGGGGGGCTGTATTTAAAGGTGAATCAGTGAGGGGGGGGGCTGTATTTAAAGGTGTAGCAGTGAGGGGGGGGCTGTATTTAAGGTGTAGCAGTGAGGGGGGGGGCTGTATTTAAAGGTGTAGCAGTGAGGGGGGGGGGCTGTATTTAAAGGTGTAGCAGTGAGGGGGGGGCTGTCAATTTAAAGGTGTAGCAGTGAGGGGGGGGGCTGTATTTAAGGTGTAGCAGTGAGGGGGGGGGCTGTATTTAAAGGTGTAGCAGTGAGGGGGGGGCTGTATTAAAGGTGAAGCAGTGAGGGGGGGCTGTAAGCTCTGTACAGTGGGGCTATTTAAAGGTGAAGCAGTGAGGGGGGGGCTGTATTTAAAGGTGTAGCAGTGAGGGGGGGGGCTGTATTTAAAGGTGTAGCAGTGAGGGGGGGGGCTGTATTTAAAGGTGTAGCAGTGAGGGGGGGGCTGTATTTAAAGGTGTAGCAGTGAGGGGGGGCTGTATTTAAAGGTGTAGCAGTGAGGGGGGGGCTGTATTTAAAGGTGTAGCAGTGAGGGGGGGGGCTGTATTTAAAGGTGTATCAGTGAGGGGGGGGCTGTATTTAAAGGTGTAGCAGTGAGGGGGGGGCTGTATTTAAAGGTTGTAGCAGTGAGGGGGGGGCTGTATTTAAAGGTTGTAGCAGTGAGGGGGGGGCTGTATTTAAAGGTGAAGCAGTGATCAGTGAGGGGGGGGGCTGTATTTAAAGGTGAAGCAGTGAGGGGGGGGGCTGTATTTAAAGGTGTAGCGTGAGGGGGGGGCTGTATTTAAGGTGTAGCAGTTGAGGGGGGGGGCTCTGTATTTAAAGGTGTAGCAGTGAGGGGGGGGGCTGTATTTAAGGTGTAGCAGTGAGGGGGGGGCTGTATTTAAAGGTGTAGCAGTGAGGGGGCGGCTGTATTTAAAGGTGAAGCAGTGAGGGGGGGGCTGTATTTAAAGGTGTAGCAGTGAGGGGGGGCTGTATTTAAAGGTGTATCAGTGAGGGGGGGCTGTATTTAAAGGTGTAGCATTGAGGGGGGGGCTGTATTTAAAGGTGTAGCAGTTGATGGGGGAGGGCTGTATTTAAATGTGTTTCAGGGAGGGGGGGGATGTATTTAAGGTGTAGCAGTGATCAGTGAGGGGGGGGGCTTGTATTTAAAGGTTGTAGCAGTGAGGGGGGGGCTGTATTTAAGGTGTAGCAGTGAGGGGGGGGGGCTGTTCTGTATTGAAAGGTGTAGCAGTGAGGGGTGGGTCTGGGGGCTGTATTTAAAGGTGTATCAGTGAGGGGGGGGCTGGGGCTGTATTTAAATGTGTTGCATTGAGGGGGGGGCTGTATTTAAAGGTGTAGCAGTAGAGGGGGGCTGTAACTTTAAAGGTGTAGCAGTGAGGGGGGGGCTGTATTTAAGGCTGAGGAGTAAGGGTGGTGGCTGTATTTATTAAGGGATTATGCGGGGCCATGTATCTAAGGTGAGGTGAGGTAGGGGGGGGTTATTGATAAGGTGCGTGGGGGGGGGCTGTATATTAAGGTGTGTCAGCCTAGGGGGGGCCTGTATTTATCACCAGTGTGCAGGTGTCAGTGAGGGTGGGGGCTGAATATTTAAATTAGTCTATGCTGATCATCGTTCAAGTGTGCCTTAGGAGGGGGTTGTTTTTATGTGTAGCAGTGGGGGGGCTGTATTTAAAGGTGTATCAGTGAGGGGGGCTGTCATTAACAGTGTCAGTGAGGGGGGGGCGTTTAAGTGGCGTAGGGGGGGGGCTCTATTTAAAGGTTGCAGTGGGGTGGGGGTCATTTAAAGTGTTGCAGTGAGGGCTGTATTCAGTTGATTGGTGAGGGGGGGCTGTATAATGGTGTAGCTGTAGCAGTGAGGGGGGGCTGTATTAAAGGTGTATCACGTGAGGGGGGGGCTTTGTATTTAAAGGTGTATCGTGGGGGGGCTGTATAAGGCTGTAGCAGTGAAGAGGGGGGCTGTATTTAAAGGTGTATCAGTGAGGGGGGGCTGTATTTACAAGGTTTGTAGCAGTGAGGGGGGGGGCTGTATTTAAGGTTGTAGCAAGTGAGGCGGGGGGCTGTATTTAACGGTGTATCAGTGAGGGGCGGGCTGTATTAAAGGTGTAGCACGTGCGGGGTGGGGTCTGTATTTAAAGGTGTAGCAGTGAGGGGGGGGGCTGTATTAAAGGTGCTATTCAGTGAGGGGGGGCAGTATTTAAAGGTGCTCGAGTGCAGGGGGATGGCTGTATTTAAAGGTGTAGCAGTGAGGGGGGGGGCTGTATTTAAAGGTGTAGCAGTGAGGGGGGGGCTGTATTTAAAGGTGTAGCAGTGAGGGGGGGGGCTTTATTTAAAGGTGTAGCAGTGATCAGTGAGGGGGGGGGCTGTATTTAAAGGTGTAGCAGTGAGGGGGGGGCTGTATTTAAAGGTGAAGCAGTGAGGGGGGGGCTGTATTTAAAGGTGTAGCAGTGATCAGTGAGGGGGGGGGCTGTATTAAATGTTGTTTTAGCAGTGAGGGGGGGGCTGTATTTAAAGGTGAAGCAGTGAGGGGGGGCTGTATTTAAAGGAGAAGCAGTGAGGGGGGGGCTGTATTAAAGGTGTAGCAGTGAGGGGGGGGGCTGTATTTAAAGGTTTAAGCAGTGAGGGGGGGGGCTGTATTTAAGGGTAGCAGTGATCAGTGAGGGGGGGGCTGTATTTTAAAGGTGTAGCAGTGAGGGGGGGGCTGTATTTAAAGGTGAAGCAGTGAGGGGGGGGCTGTATTTAAAGGTGTAGCAGTGAGGGGGGGGGCTGTATTTAAAGGTGTAGCAGTGAGGGGGGGGCTGTATTTAAAGGTGTAGCAGTGAGGGGGGGGCTGTATTTAAAGGTGTAGCAGTGAGGGGGGGGCTGTATTTAAAGGTGAAGCAGTGAGGGGGGGGCTGTATTTAAAGGTGAAGCAGTGAGGGGGGGGGCTGTATTTAAAGGTGTAGCAGTGAGGGGGGGGCTGTATTTAAATGTGTAGCAGTGAGGGGGGGGCTGTATTTAAAGGTGTAGCAGTGAGGGGGGGGCTGTATTTAAAGGTGAAGCAGTGAGGGGGGGGGCTGTATTTAAAGGTGTAGCAGTGAGGGGGGGGGCTGTATTTAAAGGTGAAGCAGTGAGGGGGGGGGCTGTATTTAAAGGTGTAGCAGTGATCAGTGAGGGGGGGGCTGTATTTAAAGGTGTAGCAGTGATCAGTGAGGGGGGGGCTGTATTTAAAGGTGTAGCAGTGAAGCAGTGAGGGGGGGGCTGTATTTAAAGGTGTAGCAGTGATCAGTGAGGGGGGGGGCTGTATTTAAAGGTGTAGCAGTGAGGGGGGGGCTGTATTTGAAGGTGTAGCAGTGAGGGGGGGGCTGTATTTGAAGGTGTAGCAGTGATGTAATGTTGACCTCTGACCTCTTCAGGTCAACCTCTACATTAACCTTCATTCTCCGTGTTTGACGTCATCCTAACTGTTGAATTCTTTCTACTTTTTCCATTTCATTTCTTAATGTTGACCTCTGACCTCTTCTACTTGAAGTCTGAATCTTTAAAACTTAATATTCAGGTCAATATAAAGGAGATGAACTCATATTTCCTGATTGTGGTCTCTACGTTCTTCACATGGACGTCTGAAAACTTCATCTGACCTTTTGACCTCTGAACTCAATCTCACGTCTGAATGTTTCATAAAGACAAGTGGAGCTGGTTTGCTGTCAGTCAGCAGCTCAGGTTTACCTGGTTCAAGGTCATCACCATCATTCTCAGAGTCAGCGGCTTCACCACCCTTAACTTTAGCACCCTCTTCATTTCCTGAGGATCAAAGATGTTGGACATGTATCAGTTATTGATTATCGTGTCTCCAGTAAACGTCATCATGATGAATCAGTTATTGATCACATGGATGCGTGTCAAAGAGACGATCACTGTGCTGCTGTCCTCTGCTGAGCTCCAGTCCTACTCACCATCTGCTCCTTCTGCTGATTCTGAATCATTTTCAGTCTCTGCTGACTCATCGTTCTCCACGCTGTCTCCTTCAGCAGAGACTTTGTTTTTTTTGATTACAGCTCTGGCTTCATCACTAGCTTCATCACTAGCTTCATCACTAGCTTCATCACTAGCTTCATCACTGGCTTCATTGCTGGCTCCATCTTTAGCTGCATTGGAGGATCAAAGATGTTGGACATGTATCAGTTATTGATTATCGTGTCTCCAGTAAACGTCATCATGATGAATCAGTTATTGATCACATGGACGCGTGTCAACGAGACGATCGCTGTGCTGCTGTCCTCTGCTGAGGTCCAGTCCTACTCACCATCTGCAGGTTCTGCTGATTCTTCTGATTCTGCTCCTGCTGAATCATTTCCATCCTCCTCTTTTTCTCCTTCCTGACTACTGTCGGTGTTTGTTTCATCACCAGGTGCTGCTGGTACTTCTTCTTCTGGTTCTTCTTCTGGTGTTTCTTCTGGTTTTTCTTCTGGTTTTTCTTTTGGTTCTTCTTCTGGTTGTGGTGCACCTGTTGTTTTTGCATCGGAGGATTAAAGATGTTTCAGACAGGAACACTCTCCTCATAGATTTAACCATTTATTGCCCAAATGGACACAGTTCTGTTCAGCTGCACTCTCAAGATGCCCCCCCCCCCAATATACAAGAGAGGTGAGCAGTGAGGGGGGGGGCTGTATTTAAAGGTGTAGCAGTGAGGGGGGGGCTGTATTTAAAGGTGTAGCAGTGAGGGGGGGGCTGTATTTAAAGGTGTAGCAGTGAGGGGGGGGGGCTGTATTTAAAGGTGTAGCAGTGAGGGGGGGGGGCTGTATTTAAAGGTGTAGCAGTGATCAGTGAGGGGGGGGCTGTATTTAAAGGTGTAGCAGTGAGGGGGGGGCTGTATTTAAAGGTGTAGCAGTGAGGGGGGGGGCTGTATTTAAAGGTGTAGCAGTGAGGGGGGGGCTGTATTTAAAGGTGTAGCAGTGAGGGGGGGGGCTGTATTTAAAGGTGTAGCAGTGAGGGGGGGGGCTGTATTTAAAGGTGTAGCAGTGAGGGGGGGGCTGTATTTAAAGGTGTAGCAGTGAGGGGGGGGGCTGTATTTAAAGGTGTAGCAGTGAGGGGGGGGCTGTATTTAAAGGTGTAGCAGTGAGGGGGGGGGGGCTGTATTTAAAGGTGTAGCAGTGAGGGGGGGGGCTGTATTTAAAGGTGTAGCAGTGAGGGGGGGGGCTGTATTTAAAGGTGTAGCAGTGAGGGGGGGGCTGTATTTAAAGGTGTAGCAGTGAGGGGGGGGGCTGTATTTAAAGGTGTAGCAGTGAGGGGGGGGCTGTATTTAAAGGTGTAGCAGTGAGGGGGGGGGCTGTATTTAAAGGTGTAGCAGTGAGGGGGGGGGCTGTATTTAAAGGTGTAGCAGTGAGGGGGGGGGCTGTATTTAAAGGTGTAGCAGTGAGGGGGGGGGCTGTATTTAAAGGTGTAGCAGTGAGGGGGGGGCTGTATTTAAAGGTGTAGCAGTGAGGGGGGGGCTGTATTTAAAGGTGTAGCAGTGAGGGGGGGGCTGTATTTAAAGGTGTAGCAGTGAGGGGGGGGCTGTATTTAAAGGTGTAGCAGTGAGGGGGGGGGCGGTATTTAAAGGTGTAGCAGTGAGGGGGGGGCTGTATTTAAAGGTGTAGCAGTGAGGGGGGGGGCTGTATTTAAAGGTGTAGCAGTGAGGGGGGGGGCTGTATTTAAAGGTTGTAGCAGTGAGGGGGGGGGCTGTATTTAAAGGTGTAGCAGTGAGGGGGGGGGCTGTATTTAAAGGTGTAGCAGTGAGGGGGGGGCTGTATTTAAAGGTGTAGCAGTGAGGGGGGGGGCTGTATTTAAAGGTGTAGCAGTGAGGGGGGGGGCTGTATTTAAAGGTGTAGCAGTGAGGGGGGGGGCTGTATTTAAAGGTGTAGCAGTGAGGGGGGGCTGTATTTAAAGGTGTAGCAGTGAGGGGGGGGGCTGTATTTAAAGGTGTAGCAGTGATCAGTGAGGGGGGGGCTGTATTTAAAGGTGTAGCAGTGAGGGGGGGGGGCTGTATTTAAAGGTGTAGCATGGAGGGGGGGGGCTGTATTTAAAGGTGTAGCAGTGAGGGGGGGGCTGTATTTAAAGGTGTAGCAGTGATCAGTGAGGGGGGGGCTGTATTTAAAGGTGTAGCAGTGAGGGGGGGGGCTGTATTTAAAGGTGTAGCAGTGATCAGTGAGGGGGGGGCTGTATTTAAAGGTGTAGCAGTGAGGGGGGGGGCTGTATTTAAAGGTTTAGCAGTGAGGGGGGGGGGTGTATTTAAAGGTGTAGCAGTGAAGGGGGGCTGTATTTAAAGGTGTAGCAGTGAGGGGGGGGCTGTATTTAAAGGTGTAGCAGTGATCAGTGAGGGGGGGGCTGTATTTAAAGGTGTAGCAGTGAGGGGGGGGCTGTATTTAAAGGTGTAGCAGTGAGGGGGGGGGGCTGTATTTAAAGGTGTAGCAGTGAGGGGGGGGGCTGTATTTAAAGGTGTAGCAGTGAGGGGGGGGCTGTATTTAAAGGTGTAGCAGTGAGGGGGGGGGGCTGTATTTAAAGGTGTAGCAGTGAGGGGGGGGCTGTATTTAAAGGTGTAGCAGTGAGGGGGGGCTTTATTTAAAGGTGTAGCAGGGATCAGTGAGGGGGGGGCTGTATTTAAAGGTGTAGCAGTGAGGGGGGGGCTGTATTTAAAGGTGTAGCAGTGAGGGGGGGGCTGTATTTAAAGGTGTAGCAGTGAGGGGGGGGCTGTATTTAAAGGTGTAGCAGGGATCAGTGAGGTTCATTGGACAGCATGTGAACGAGCATGTCAGGAGCCAATCAGCTGCTCGGACTGGTTAAGTGGTATATTGGCTCGTTTAGTGTTTTGTAGTCTGGTCTGCTGGTTCACTGCAGGGAGATGTGAGTATGCTTTATATTGTTCCTTCATTGAACATGTGTGATTAGTAAGTGTTTTATTGTGTGTAATTTGATATAAGTTGTGTGAGTCTTACTATTCCACATCTTACCATAGATGAGTAGCTATAGTTCATTATATTGGTATGTTTGTTCCTTTCTGTTCTTCTAAAACAACATACTGTACACTCATTCAAGTGTAAACCTGCACAGCCTTCTATTAAAGAACAAGAAACCTTCGAAGCATCTTCTCATGTATTCTTACCGATACACCACAGCGATTATAAACTCCACAACCAGTGATATTTATTAAGAGGTTCCAAACTATCGAACAATCTCCACGGACTCCATTCTGGATCCTTGACTACAAAACGTTTCAGATCGATCTCTAAATCTGTGAGCTGGATTATTATGTCCATCGCTCACTTCCTGCTCCTCTGGGAAGCAGCTGGGCTAAAAGTCTAATAAATAAATCAGTAAATAGTTATAATAGTATAAATATTTATAATATTTTATTGTTCAACACAGGACATTTCAGTAGAAACATTAAATATGATAATTTTACAAACAGACGTTTCTTTCACTTCTGATCGATATACGATATTTGACGGCGTGTCAATATACGCTCGTTAAATGAGCCCTTTCAAAATAAAGTTCCAGTTTCAAAGGAAGTTAGGTTTAGGCAACACAACCACTTAGTCAGGGTCAGGAAACGGTCGAGGTTGAAGACAGGAAATGATTGTGCGATTGACTGTAGATGCTAGTTTAGCTTCATTAGCTAGTCACATACTGTAGCTATGTTACTGCAGAACGCCTGTTAGCCAGCACGGCGTTCTCCCGCCCTGAACGGACTCTCACGCTGGTAATACTACGGTGTGTGATAAGTCGGTACTGAGTCCGGCTGGTAGGATGCTGTTTCACATCTTCTGACACTGTGAACACTGAACTGTCTTTGTTTACTGGATCTGAACTGTGATTGGCTGTGACATGGTGTGATGTCACAGTAGGGTGTGATCTTTACCATCGGTGTCGGTGTCGTTGCTGTTGGTGGTGTCGGCGACGGGTTCGTCACCTTCAAAGTCGTCTTCATTCTGAGACAATCCAGCTGCAGATAGAAACAACATGAACATTAATCAACAGGAACAGACCTGAGGCCTGTACTACGAAGTGAGTTCATCATACCCGGGGTATCTTCAAGATACCCGGGGTATCTTCATCATCATACCCGGGGTATCTTCAAGATACCCGGGGTATCTTCATCATCATACCCGGGGTATCTTCATCATCATACCCGGGGTATCTTCATCATCATACCCGGGGTATCTTCTCCTTAACTGGCTTCACTAACTCTAACAACAGAGATCTCACTAAACGGTCCTACGAAGCTGCTTATTAACTCAGTAAATCAACTCAGGGTTTCTCAGTCTGGCTGTGAGCGCGTTCACATGAACGGGGCGGGGCTTACAGCATCTGACCAATCACAGACATGGACAAGTCTACTGACAGCAGACAGACAGGCAGACAGACAGGCAGAGCGACACATTTAACAAAGGAAGACTAAACTATATTAGACAAATACGAAGAAGATAAACACTTAATCAGACTAAATGCAGGAAGGACAGCTGGTGAAAGAAAAAACTCCCGATGTGTGAATGTGTAAATTAACAGAATTTAACGGAACACTCTAAAGTCAGATAAAGTCGTCTAGATATAAATATCTTTTAAATGTTTTATTGACGGATGAATTACACTTCATTATGCCCGTTAACATGACGTGTATGAGTATTTCAACCGTCTTTCAGCTGCGTCTCCGTCTCCGGCGGAGTGAAACGGACTCAAGAGGAAGTAAAAAAATAAATATAAAAATATAATTCAAAGCGTTAAACACCCGCAGCATAAATCCATCTGTCCTTCGTGCATCTGTCAGTGTAAACTGTGTTGTTTTCAGCCTGGATTATGACTTAAACTTCTTCGTATTTGTGTAATATTACCATACGATCTGCTCACTGAGCTCTGATTGGTCAGTAGGAGGTGCTTTTACACAAGTTGATCTCTTATCTGGAACATAACCTGCTCCGGAGCAGGTCAGGTGTTCAGCATCAGTTACCATGGTGATCTACCCCGGTAAGAAGTGATCAGTTACCATGGTGATCTACCCCGGTAAGAAGGCATCAGTTACCATGGTGATCTACCCCGGTAAGAAGTGATCCACCTTCGTAGGACGGAAAACCCTGAAGGGTTAAACCTGAAGTTACCTCGA
>CAKAOJ020000334.1:220000-275000 GCA_916701645.2 Sebastolobus alascanus | reverse complement strand
GACTCTCTCCTCCCCCTCCATCTTCCTCCTCCTCCATCTTCCTCCTCCTCCTCCTCCTCCTCCTCCTCCTCCTCCTCCTCTGTCCATCCTCTTCTCCTTGATCACCTGTCTGTCTGTATGTCTAAACTAAGTTTAATGCTTTTAATACAATTTAAATACACTGATTCCATCTTATCTACAGTAGCTCATATTTAGTTCAAGTTCAGCTCCTAATGGTTCTGTCTCCACTTAGATCCCATTAGATCCCATTAGATCCCATTAGATCCCATTAGATCCCATTAGATCACATTAGATCACATTAGATCACATTAGATCACATCTACAATGAGTTAAAGCCAGATTCAGGACAAAGTTAATACCAGATTTATACCAAAATATATTTGGTTTACTCTTATGGTTTAGATTTAGATCTCTATCATTCAGGATTTAGACTAGATTTAGATCTCTATCATTGAGGATTTAGACTAGATTTAGATCTCTATCATTCTGGGTTTAGACTAGATTTAGATCTCTATTATTCTGGGTTTAGACTACATTTAGATCTCTATCATTCAGGGTTTAGACTAGATTTAGATATCTATCATTCTGGGTTTAGACTAGATTTATATCTCCTATTCTGGGTTTAGACTAGATTTAGATCTCTATCATTCTGGGTTTAGACTAGATTTATATCTCCTATTCTGGGTTTAGACTAGATTTAGATCTCTATTATTCTGGGTTTAGACTAGATTTAGATCTCTATCATTCAGGGTTTAGACTAGATTTAGATCTCTATTATTCTGGGTTTAGACTAGATTTAGATCTCTATTATTCTGGGTTTAGACTAGATTTATATCTCCTATTCTGGGTTTAGACTAGATTTAGATCTCTATTATTCTGGGTTTAGACTAGATTTAGATCTTTATCATTCAGGGTTTAGACTAGATTTAGATCTTTATCATTCAGGGTTTAGACTAGATTTAGATCTCTATTATTCTGGGTTTAGACTAGATTTAGATCTCTATTATTCTGGGTTTAGACTAGATTTAGATCTCTATCATTCAGGGTTTAGACTAGATTTAGATCTCTATCATTCTGGGTTTAGACTAGATTTAGATCTCTATTATTCTGGGTTTAGACTAGATTTAGATCTCTATTATTCTGGGTTTAGACTAGATTTAGATCTCTATCATTCAGGGTTTAGACTAGATTTAGATCTCTATTATTCTGGGTTTAGACTAGATTTAGATCTCTATTATTCTGGGTTTAGACTAGATTTAGATCTCTATTATTCTGGGTTTTTACTAAAGTTGTTCCGTACCCGAGTACTCTGGCGTCATCATCCATGTGTATTAGTTTATGTTGAGATCAGCTGTTTGTAGCGGAGCATCGTAAAACACTTAATTCAAACTGGACAGAAACAAAATAAAACTCACTAAAACCGCCGTCGTTAGTCTTCAACAATCACAGACTCTGGTTTGGTCGTAATTAACTCTGATTTCACCGAGTTAGATTTGAAAATATGCCGATTGAACCCTCTGTTCCCCCCCGCCGTCTCTCTGCCCGCTGAGCAGCTGAGCGTCCCTCGTTCTCCGGAGACAGACCATCAGACCATTAAACTAGTTAAATAAAATAACAAACATCGTCCGACCCCAGCATCTACTGTTGTTTTTATTTTAAGGAACCTCTCGTCGGTCTTCCTGCTTTATGACCCACGGCTGTAGTTCAGAGGATGACATCGGTGCTGTGCACAGATACAGACACAGATATGAAACAGTTTTATCTGTATACAGATATCGGAGGTCCACTTACGTGTTTCTGTACGGTCGGCTTTCACACCTGTTACGAACCGTACCCGAGTACACATGAACCGTACTCCAGACCACCTTTTCAAGTGGACCCGGGCACGGATCGACGAACCGTGCACGAGTACGGTACGGAGCGTTCACACTAATCAATCGAACTGGACTTTGGGGACAAGTGGACTCAGATCTGGCCCGGGTCCCTGATGGGAAGGTAGCCTTATTTTCATATAAAGACTGAAAGTGTTTCTAAAAATGAGCCACAAACTGAACCAGTCCGACTGAAAACTGATCTCACCAGGAAATGTACACAACTATTAACAATGTGTGTGGGTAGGTGTGTAATAAGTGTCTAGGTGTGTGTATGTGCGTGCTATGTTTGGTATGATGTTCTTCAGAACAGAACTGGTTGGACCATATTTACCAGAAACACAAAGAGTTTCTGTTGCAGCGCGTCTTTCCTAATCCTCACCACACCATCACACATTCTCTCAGCTGCCAAACTCCACATTAAATGAGGTGTTTCCTGAATGTATTTTGGTCTGACAGCTTCCTGCTGAAACATCGTGGTTAACACGAGACGAGTCCGCCGGCAGCAGTGAGGCTCAGGGTCAGGGTTCAGTGACTTAAAATACGCCTGAACATTTAGTTCCAATTAAGTATCGTGATTATCATTATTAATCATTAATGACGTTGTTGTTAACAATTAGCTTTAATGATGCAGGGCGGGCGGGTCGCAATCCACATGCAAACAAACAGCCATTAACACTCCTGTTCTGACTGGACCAGTCCGACCAGATTCCAGAACAGTTAACAATGAACCTTCAGACTGACGGAAACCACCTGGACCTGGTCCAAGACCTGGTGCTGGACCTTGTCCAAGACCTTGTCCTGGACCTGAGTTTCCTTCAACATGTGATCTAACATATTAAAATCTGACACGTTAATGTTAGAAATGTGATTAATGGTGGCAGTAATATCTCACTGTAGGTCAGTTAAAGGTAAATCATGGAGAACCATGGAGAACAGAACGATCTGAGAGGAACCGTTCATACCTTTAATGTATTCTTTGTATTATTGTGACGAATCAGTGTTCAGGGTTGAGACGATAACTGTATATCAGTGTGAAGCGATGATGAGGAGGACCTTCGTCACGTTCATCAGGTTTCCATCGTCTGAGCTCTTTTAAGGACCTGATCTCATCTGGTTTCATGGCGCTGACTCGGCGTGTGGATCATGTGACCTCTCAGCCGCCATCTGATCGTGTTTTCACTGTTTTCAAAGAGCAGAAGAAACAGAAGGGAAAGGTCAGGAAACATTTAATCAACTGATTTAACTGATTGAACGAAACTGTTTGGCCTGTTGAGACTGAACATACGAGATCCTCATTAAACAGGAGAACTGGTATATGTACTACGTGTCGTACGAGTACTCGAGTCCTACGAGTTGTGACGTGTCGTACGAGTAGTCGTGTCATGTGGGGAGTCGTGTCATAAAAGTACTCGTGTCTTCTGAGGACTCGTGTCTTCTGAGGACTCGTGTCTCCTGAGGACTCGTGTCTTCTGAGGACTCGTGTCTCCTGAGGACTCGTGTCTCCTGAGGACTCGTGTCTTCTGAGGACTCGTGTCTCCTGAGGACTCGTGTCTTCTGAGGACTCGTGTCTCCTGAGGACTCGTGTCTCCTGAGGACTCGTGTCTTCTGAGGACTCGTGTCTCCTGAGGACTCGTGTCTTCTGAGGACTCGTGTCTCCTGAGGACTCGTGTCTCCTGAGGACTCGTGTCTTCTGAGGACTCGTGTCTCCTGAGGACTCGTGTCTTCTGAGGACTCGTGTCTTCTGAGGACTCGTGTCTTCTGAGGACTCGTGTCTTCTGAGGACTCGTGTCTTCTGAGGAGTCGTGTCTCCTGAGGACTCGTGTCTTCTGAGGACTCGTGTCTCCTGAGGACTCGTGTCTTCTGAGGACTCGTGTCTTCTGAGGACTCGTGTCTTCTGAGGACTCGTGTCTTCTGAGGAGTCGTGTCTCCTGAGGACTCGTGTCTTCTGAGGAGTCGTGTCTTCTGAGGACTCGTGTCTCCTGAGGACTCGTGTCTCCTGAGGACTCGTGTCTTCTGAGGACTCGTGTCTCCTGAGGAGTCGTGTCTCCTGAGGACTCGTGTCTCCTGAGGAGTCGTGTCTTCTGAGGAGTCGTGTCTTCTGAGGACTCGTGTCTTCTGAGGAGTCAAAATAGATATCCGATATGGGTTTCATGCTCAGGTGAAGCAAATTGGCTCGATAGCGCTCCCTATTGAGTAGCCCCGGCAACAAGTTTCACCTATATGTGTGAAATTTGGTAGGTATATAGATCATCTTGAGACGTAAAAAAAAAAGCCTCTTGGAGGTATACCGTAAACCCAACAGGAATTCGGCCATTTTGAATTTTAGGTCGTTTTTTTCACGAGTCTTCAGTTTTTTTTTACCATTTCCAGGAGCTGTACTTTAACGTACTCCTCCCAGATATTTACTACAACATTTCAAAGAAGCAGTCCTCGCGGTATGTTTCACCCAGATGTACGAAATTTGGTAGGCACATGTATCACATGTAGACTTAAAAAAAGTCTCTTGGGGCCATGCTCTAAACCCAACAGGAAGTCGGCCATTTTGAATTTTGTGTGAATTTTTCGTGTATTTTTGGTCATTTCCAGGCTCTGTACTTTAACGAACTCCTCCTACAGATTTAACCTGATTATTATTATTATTATTATTCGTACTATTATTATTATTTATATGATTATTATTATATTGTTAAACACAAAGAGTCAGAAACTGTTCTAAGATCAGATTTAACAGAATGAGCTGCTGGTCGACTGAGGACAGAAAACAGAGATAAATCTGTCAGTGTGTGTGTGTGTGTGTGTGTGTGTGTGTGTGTGTGTGTGTTAGCATGCTAACAGCCTCTAATGAGGTCTCTGTATTCAGATCAGTGTGACTGATGAGTCACTTTAACAACAGCAGCTGTTAATATAAAGACTCTCAGCTTCAGATCAACTTTATTAACAGAAACAAGTTCATGGTAAAAAAAACAGATGTATATATATATGAATGCATGTGTAACTTTAGGCTACAGCTCATGGATGATCTTTAATAGAGGATAAATACCAATAATCAACGTGTTTATACTTTCATACAGTAAACAACATCATTACAAACCAAAGATGTAGAAAACAGTGAAAACTAAACACTAACTCCAGTTCATATTAACATCCAAAAGAAATCAAAGAAAACCTCTTTGATTTGTTTGTGTCTTTTGTTGTTGATTGTTGAGATATAAAACATGAAATATAAATTTATACATTACTAACGTAACATGATGTGACCCCTCTGATAACTTCCATATTACAAACAATATGGTTGTTTAATAACTAAACTATGACCTCACACTGTTTTATTTAACACATTTAACGGTTCTGATAAAAATGCACCTCTTGAAGAAGAAAGTACGAAAGATGAGATTTCATGTCCCAGCTGGACAGGTACTTACACATACACCTGGCTAGCTTTAGCCTAGCATACAGATGCAGTCCCCCCCCCCTTCTCTTCTTCCACGCCGCACCGCATCATCGCACGGAGCTCCATCTCAGAACACACCAGCAACGTCCGCAGACTTTTGCTGGCGGTGTGTTGGTCTCAACACAAGCGTGTTCTGAACATGTTCATGTTCATCAGCATGGTGGTTACTGTCGGTTAACGTTAGCTCGCTACACAGAGTAGCATATAGCCCGTTCTCTTCCCTGATATAGCTTAGCTTCTTAGCTTTAGCTAGCTTGGTAGCTTTGAGCTAGGTGGGCGTGTTTCAGCAGGCTTCATTCGGCCCGCCTCAGCTCCGTCCACGCTCCACGTCTTTGCCCATTTTTTGATTATCTGGAGTTTTCACTGCCAAGATGGTGACGGCCGGAGCCGCCGGGAGCCGCCGGGAGCCGCCGCCGCCCACTTGGAGCTTCATTTCTGTTCTTCAGAAACTTAACTAGAAGTGTGTCTCCTTCAGTCGTCTCACTAATTTATGCATAAAAAACAACAATCTGTGAAGGTGTTTTATAAAAACTCTCTTACCTCGTCTGTTTGATTACATAATAAAGAAACAACAGTAACTCCGTAGTCACGCCGGAGCTGCAATGAAACCAATAAAACACTGCTGGTGTGAAAGAAGCAGCTGATTAACATTTTATTCAGTGATAACAACTCCATCTGCTGAGGAAGATCATGTGATACAATCGAAAGCTCCAGAAGCTGTTGACTGGAGCATGAGGTGAGACTGTTTTGTTTCTGCAGCAACAGAGTTCAACCAAACAGCGATGTTTGAACAGCGTCAGGACAAAGACTGTCTACCTCATCACCCTGACAGAAGGACCTGACAGCGTCTTGGCCTTCGGCTCAGCCCGGATACCACAGAACTCCCTCGGCTTCACAGGCTCGGCCCGGATACCACAGAACTCCCTCGGCTTCACAGGCTCAGCTTCATGGCCTTGTGTGCTGCCAGATACTAAGCTGTCTTCTCCACGGTCCAGTTCTCATATAGTGTACAAAAGGTTTGAACAAATCTAAAATGTGAACAAAAACGTCTACCTGATTTGACAAGGAATGAACCAACTACCAGCACCATGCAGACCTACTACAGTACTGTAATCCCAATGTTTGTACTTCACAATATTGACCGCTCGAGGTCTATATCTGATATTGTTATGTTGCCTCTTTCAGAGAGTTCTTGATACAGCTGCAGTGGAGCACAAATTCATCTTCAGCGATGATGAGGATGGATGTCATTGGCCAGCGAGGATGGAACATCACTATGAGTGCAGCCATTTACCACTACGGCATTGGAGTTTACTATCAAAAGGTCAAAGTTAGGCAGAGCTGAGGGTGTACCGGGTCAGAGGTCAGCTGGAGTTCATGTTCAGTAAAACTTTATTCAAACAAGACAAAAGTAGCAAACGGAGCATGTGAACATCATGTTGTTTAAATGATTGTTTACATTTATGAACTTATAAATGAATGAAAGTAGAAAACATAAAACAGCAAATAAACTGAGCTGATTTAACAAAATGAGGTCTGCAGGGAGTCCAGGGGTCCAATTCATTAAACATGTCAGGGGTCCAATTCATTAAACATGTCAGGGGTCCAATTCATTATAAACATGTCAGGGGTCCAATTCATTAAACATGTCAGGGGTCCAATTCAATAAACATGTCAGGGGTCCAATTCATTATAAACATGGCAGGGGTCCAATTCATTATAAACATGTCAGGGGTCCAATTCATTATAAACATGTCAGGAGTCCAATTCATTATAAACATGTCAGGAGCCCAATTCATTATAAACATGTCAGGGGTCCAATTAATTAAACATGTCAGGGGTCCAATTAATTAAACATGTCAGGGGTCCAATTCATTAAACATGTCAGGGGTCCAATTCATTATAAACATGTCAGGGGTCCAATTCATTAAACACGTCAGGGGTCCAACTCATTAAACTTGTCAGGGGTCCAATTCATTGAACATGTCAGGGGTCCAATTCATTAAACATGAGGGTTCCAATTCATTAAACATGTCAGGGGTCCAATTCATTATAAACATGTCAGGGGTCCAATTCATTAAACACGTCAGGGGTCGAACTCATTAAACTTGTCAGGGGTCCAATTCATTAAACATGTCAGGGGTCCAATTCATTAGACATGTCAGGGGTTCAATTCATTATAAACATGTCAGGGGTCCAATTCATTAAACATGAGGGGTAGAATTCATTAAACATGTCAGGGGTCCAATGCAATAAACTTGTCAGGGGTCCAATGCAATAAACTTGTCAGGGGTCCAATTCATTAAACATGAGGGGTAAAATTCATTAAACATGTCAGGGGTCCAATTCAATAAACATGTGAGAGGTCCAATTCATTATAAACATGTCAGGAGTCCAATTCATTAAACATGAGAAAGGTCCAATTCATTTAACACGTGGGGTCCAATTCATTAAACATGTCAGGGGTGAAATTCATTATAAACATGTCAGGGGTCCAAAATTAAACATATCAGGGGTCCAATTCATTAAACATGTCAGGGGTCCAATTCATTAAACATGTCAGGGGTCCAATTCATTATAAACATGTCAGGGGTCCAACTCATTAAACTTGTCAGGGGTCCAATTCATTAAACATGAGGGGTAAAATTCATTATAAACATGTCAGGGGTCCAATTCATGAAACATGTCAGGGGTCCAATTCATTATAAACATGTCAGGCGTCCAATTCATTATAAACATGTCAGGGGTCCAATTCTATAAACATGTGAGAGGTCCAATTCATTATAAACATGTCAGGGATCCAATTCATTAAACTTGAGGGGTACAACTCATTAAACATGTCAGGGGTCCAATTCATTATAAACATGTCAGGGGTCCAACTCATTAAACTTGTCAGGGGTCCAATTCATTAAACATGAGGGGTAAAATTCATTAAACATGTCAGGGGTCCAATTCTATAAACATGTGAGAGGTCCAATTCATTATAAACATGTCAGGGGTCCAATTCATTAAACATGAGGGTACAATTCATTAAACATGTCAGGGGTCCAATTCATTATAAACATGTCAGGGGTCCAATTCATTATAAACATGTCAGGGGCCCAACTCATTAAACATGTCAGGGGTCCAATTCATTATAAACATGTCAGGTGTCCAATTCATTAAAAATGAATATGAGGGGACAGAGTGGTTCCTTCGACAGACTGAGGAGAAACTGCCTGAAAATGCTTGCCTGTGTGTATTTTGTCACCATGTGTGTTTTAACATGCGTGTTTTAACATGTGTGTTTTAACATGTATGTTTTTAAGTGTGTGTTTTTACATGTTTGTTTTAACATGCATATTTCTTAGTGTGTTTTTACGTGTGTGTTTGAACATGTTTGTGTGTTTGAACATGCCTGTTTGAACCTGTGTGAATCTGCCTGTGTGATAAATGTTTTTATACCTACATGTGTGCGTGTTGAGGTCTTATATCTGACGACGGTTGGTTCTGGATCGTCTCTTGGACGTTCGATTTCTCGTCAGAGCTTTCGGCTGAGGAATGATTGGTTGAGGAGGGAGGGCGGGGCTCTGAGGGACATGGGCGGGGCTTATGATAACATGGGCGGGGCTTATGATAACATGGGCGGGGCGTTTTGGTGGGGAGGCGGGGCTTTGAGGTTTGGCGGAGCGGGAGCTGGACTTTTTCTTCCCTCCTTCTTTAGAGTCGGAGGTCTCATCTTCTGTAAGAAAAACGGTGCTCAATTGTTTAAGAACAATATTACGAACAAATTCAATAAAATATATGAATGAACCAAGAATTTGTTAAACACTTTGATAAATGTTTAAAACTCCGATCATTATTATGAAGTTTTATTTACTTATGTGTGTGTTTTTTGTCTGCAAGCTAGCAAGCTCAACAACTGCTGCCAGAACCAGAACCAGAACCAGCCAGTTAGCTCCTGTTGGCTACAGTAACAACAAAGTCAAAGTTATTCTGACTCAACCAATTACCTGCTGCTGTAAATAAAAACAGTACACTGACCGCAAAACTACACTTATTTATCTTGTAAGCCTTAGCCTAACTAGCCACTAACTAGCTCGGGCAGTTCTTGAGTTCGGTTTATTAGGCTACTCAGCATCAAAGAGAAAAGACAGAGTTGAATTTAGTTGAATGTAATAATAATGTACAGTATGTTACAATAATGTAAAGTATGTTATAATAATGTAAAGTATGTTATAATAATGTACAGTATGTTATAATAATGTGCAGTAAGTTATAATAATGTACAGTAAGTTACAATAATGTAAAGTATGTTATAATAATGTACAGTATGTTATAATAATGCAAAGTATGTTATAATAATGTACAGTAAGTTATAATAATGTACAGTAAGTTATAATAATGTAAAGTGTGTTATAATACTGTACAGTAAGTTATTATAATGTACAGTAAATTATAATAAAGTAAAGTATGTTATAATAATGTACAGTATGTTATAATAATGTACAGTAAGTTATAATAATGTACAGTAAATTATAATAATATAAAGTATGTTATAATAATGTGAAGTATGTTATAATAATGTACAGTAAGTTATAATAATGTACAGTAAGTTATAATAATGTGCAGTAAGTTATAATAATGTAAAGTATGTTATAATAATGTACAGTAAGTTATAGTAATGTCCAATATATTATAATAATGTACAGTAAGTTATAATAATGTACAGTAAGTTATAATAATGTCCAGTATGTAATAATAATGTACAGTATGTTTTTGTCTCACCGTCGTCTTCCTCCACACTGTTTGTAGCTGCAGCAGCTTCTGAAATCAATCAAATTAATCAATTAATCAATCAACAGAAACTTTTATAGAAAACAGATTTAAACAGATATTCAGAGGTAGAAGAAGTAAGAGGTCGTACCAGGTGCTGTCACCTGATTGGCTGCTGGAATTACAAAAAAACACAAAATTACGATAAAATCAAACTGGTTCAGTTTTTACACACGACCTGAATCTGTTTTCATAAAGAAACTCAACTCTGATTAGTGATTTCACACTCAAGTTAAAGTTGATTCATTTACTTCTAAAAACAGGAAAATTATAACATTTTTAAAAACACCTTTTCACTCAGAGTTTATGTGTGTACAATTAATTACAAACAAAAATACATTTAAACAATTCAAATTACCTGTAGGACACAATAAATTGTCTAATAACTAATTGTCTAAAACTAACAGTCTGATTATTTTCTGAATTTATTTAAAGGAATTAATAAGTAAAGGATCATGTACGGCGAGCCGGTCATTGTTGTGAAAGAAACCCTGATAGGGCGATCGATACTTAAGGAATCAACATTTTGACAAAAAAACGGTCCTCCGGAATCCGACATCAGAACTGTGCCCATAGCAACAGTCTGTTATACATGGCAACGGTCTGTAGCAACGGTCTGCTATACGTAGCAAAAGTCTGTTACACATAGCAACGGTCTGCTATACGTAGCAACGGTCTGCTATACGTAGCAACGGTCTGCTATACGTAGCAACGGAGCAACGGTCTGCTATACGTAGCAACGGAGCAACGGTCTGCTATACGTAGCAACGGAGCAACGGTCTGCTATACGTAGCAACGGTCTGCTATACGTAGCAACGGTCTGCTATACATAGCAACGGTCTGTTATACATAGCAACGGTCTGTTATGACATGTCTTTATGTAAAGTCTGTCGTTTATGTAACAGTCTGTCCCTTATATCTAGTGTTCATCTCTTTAGTGGATTATTAGTTCTGTCTAGAGGATGTTGGTTTCGTGGATTTGGGTTTTCTGTTATATTCATTCATTCTAGTGTTTCCTGTTTTAATTTGAAAGTTCACTCCTCTTGTGTCTTGTCTGGTTTTATTGATTGTCTGCCCCGCCCTGATTGGTTCCACCTGTGTTCAATCCTTCTGTTCTCCTGGTGGATTTAGTTTCACGGTCAGTTCGTCCTCACTGCTTGTCCGTTGTGTTTCCCTCTCGGGAGTTTTACCCAGTATTTTGTATTTCTAGTTGACTCCTAAGGATATATATATATATATATATATTTATATATATGCAGTATATATATAGTGTTCTCACCATCTGCGATCTCTGAACTGGAGCTGCTGGTATCTGAAACAAATCAACATGATTCAGTTTATCATCAGGATCTCATTATTATCATTGTAACACTGTCAGAGCTGCTGGAACACACCTGGACAGGTGAGTTCCTGAGCATCACGTGCAGGAATGTGATCAAACAGCTCACAATAACGTGATCATGAATGTTGGAACACTGAGATGTATCTGATATCAGGAAATAACCTCCAGTTCATGTGAACACACACTTCAGGTCAATCTAATGTTCAGCTGGTGGTTCACCTGAATCATCATCATCAATATCATTATCATCATCATCATGTTCCTGAGGGTCTTCCTCCATAATACTGAGATTCATCTGGAATCAATCAATTCAAACAAAGATTATTTATATATATATATGTACATTATTTATATATATATATATATATATATATATATATATTTAAATATATATCTGACATGTTCATCACACCTGATTCTAGATTCAATCATTAAAGAAAAGTCGCAGAAGTTTTATCATCAGCGTGTTTTTACATGATACGACTGCAGCTCTGTTGTGACTGACATGTTGACATGTTGCAGCAGGTAAATCACAGGTGTGAATCACAGGTGTGAATCACAGGTGTTATGCTGGTTGTGGTTTATGGGGACACATTAATGTTATTAGGAACACTTCGCAGAGGTGATTTTACTGCTGAGACCGGTCAACATGTCTGCTGTGATTATTTATGAGGTTCAACCAGTAGATGTCAGAGTAGCACACAGAGTCAACCTGGGAGGCCACCAGACTGCACACAGATTCTGATGAATGCAACCAGGACAATAAAGTTGTGGTCGGTCAGATAAACAATGAGCTGAAGCTCTGTAAAGCTCCATAGAGCTCTTTAAAGCTCCTTAAGGGTCTATACAGCTCCGTAAAGCTCTGAAAAGCTCTTTAAAGCTCCGTAAAGCTCCGTAAAACTCTATAAAGCTCCGTAAAGCTCCGTAAAGCTCTGAAAAGCTCTTTAAAGTTCCGTAAAGCTCCGTAAAACTCTATAAAGCTCCGTAAAGCTCTGTGAAGCTCTATAAAGCTCTGTAAAGCTCCGTAAAGCCCTGTAAAGCCCTGTAAAGCTCTTAAAGCTCCGTAAAACTCTATAAAGCTCTATAAAGCTCCGTAAAGCTCCGTAAAGCTCTGTGAAGCTCTATAAAGCTCTGTAAAGCTCTGTTAAGCTCTATAAACCTCTGTAAAGCTCTGTAAAGGTCTATAAACCTCTGTAAAGCTCTGTAAAGCTCTATAAAGCTCTATAAACCTCTGTAAAGCTCTGTAAAGGTCTATAAACCTCTGTAAAGCTCTGTAAAGCTCTATAAAGCTCTATAAACCTCTGTAAAGCTCTGTAAAGGTCTATAAAGCTCTATAAAGCTATGTAAAGCTCTGTTAAGCTCTATAAACCTCTGTAAAGCTCTGTAAAGCTCTATAAAGCTCCGTTAGGCTCTGTAAAGCTCCGTTAAGCTATGTAAAGCTCTATAAAGCTCTATAAAGCTATGTAAAGCTCTGTTAAGCTCTATAAACCTCTGTAAAGCTCTGTAAAGCTCTATAAAGCTCCGTTAGGCTCTGTAAAGCTCCGTTAAGCTATGTAAAGCTCTATAAAGCTCTATAAAGCTCTATAAAGCTCTGTAAAGCTCTATTAAGCTCTATAAACCTCTGTAAAGCTCTGTAAAGCTCTGTAAAGCTCCGTTAAGCTCTATAAACCTCTGTAAAGCTCTGTAAAGGTCTAAAAAGCTCTATAAACCTCTGTAAAGCTCTATAAAGCTCTGTAAAGCTCCGTTAAGCTCTATAAAGCTCTGTAAAGCTCTATAAAGCTCAATAAACCTCTGTTAAGCTCTTTAAAGGTCTATAAAGCTCTATAAAGCTCCATTAAGCTCTGTAAAGCTCCGTTAAGCTCTGTAAAGGTCTATAAAGCTCTATAAACCTCTGTAAAGGTCTATAAAGCTCTATAAACCTCTGTAAAGGTCTATACAGCTCTGTAAAGGTCTATAAAGCTCTATAAACCTCTGTCAAGGTCTATACAGCTCTGTAAAGGTCTATAAAGCTCTATAAACCTCTGTAAAGGTCTCCGTTAAGCTATGTAAAGCTCTATAAAGCTCTATAAAGCTCTATAAAGCTCTGTAAAGCTCTATTAAGCTCTATAAACCTCTATAAAGCTCTATAAACCTCTGTAAAGGTCTATAAAGCTCTATAAACCTCTGGAAATCCGAGGGGAGCTGCAGATTCAGCTGATCTTTCTTTGGAGGTTCGTCACTACCAGAGTCATACTGTTCTCACATGGTCACTTCATACATTGGTATCATAAACATTAAACAGCATTATAGCTGCTGTCAGTCTGATGAAAGTAACAGAAGTGTTTAAGCTGTGAAGTCTTACCGGGCTGATCAGGAGAGATGGCGTTCATACTCTCTGAAACAACAAATCATAATCATCATTATCAACAACAACATCACGCTTCAGTCAGAATACGTTGAGATGTTAAAGTCAACAGTCACTGAGCTAATAACATGTTGACAGATGTTTGTCTCAGATAAAACAAGTCATTTAAACATGAATTTCATATACGAGTTACCACATTTTATTCAACATACTGGAGAAATGTTTGTGTCTGGTTTATCACTGACTGGTTTCCTTCATACGGAGAGGTTTTGTTAGTTTATTTTGTTTAACACTTTATACTCATTTATACTGGGTTCTGTTTTATTTTACTTATACCTGCAGGGAGCGTGTATAAGCATGAGTCAGTCAATCAGTCATTATCATGTCATATACAACTGTGTATCTGAGTTTACCTCGGCCAGTTCTCTCAGTTATCTTGTGATCTGTTTCGTTAATTATTACTGATAATCAACATGGAGATGGAAAAGAATTAAAGTCATGAAAATGTACTAAACGGCTGTCAAAGTTAACTGGATAACGCGTTCATGCAAATTCTTTTAAAAGCCACTAATTTCTTAACAAATTGATCTTCTGGAGGTTGTAGCAGCTCAATTTTAAATCTAGAGTGAAGATACTGGCGTTATATGAAACTAGTAAACCTGATGAACACATCGGTACCAACCATGTTATACTAGTTTCTCATGAAGGAGGTTAAATAACGCTAAATGTTGGCGAGGGCAAACTGCCATGACCATGTTCAAAGGGGTCGCTTGACCTCTGACCTCCAGTTATGTGAATGTAAATGGCTTCTCTGGGTACCCAGATTAACAGCCCGAAAATGTACATCATGCTTAGTTCACTATGTGAACTATATTTACAGCTTCATTATTAAAGTGGACAGTTAGTGTCTCACCTGTGGGGGACTCATCAGAGGTGGAGTCTTTATCTGACAGAGAGACAGACAGGTGAGACAGACAGGTGAGAGGAGAGACAGACAGGTGAGACAGACATGTGAGAGGAGAGACAGACAGGTGAGACAGACAGGTGAGAGGAGAGACAGACAGGTGAGACAGACATGTGAGAGGAGAGACAGACAGGTGAGACAGACATGTGAGAGGAGAGACAGACAGGTGAGACAGACAGGTGAGAGGAGAGACAGACAGGTGAGACAGACATGTGAGAGGAGAGACAGACATGTGAGAGGAGAGACAGACAGGTGAGAGGAGAGACGGAAAGGTGGGACAGACAGGTGAGAGGAGAGACAGACAGGTGAGAGGAGAGACAGACAGGTGAGACAGACAGGTGAGAGGAGAGACGGAAAGGTGGGACAGACAGGTGAGAGGAGAGACAGACAGGTGAGAGGAGAGACAGACAGGTGAGACAGACAGGTGAGAGGAGAGACAGACAGGTGAGACAGACATGTGAGAGGAGAGACGGAAAGTAGAGACAGACAGGTGAGAGGAGAGAAAGACAGGTGAGACAGACAGGTGAGAGGAGAGACAGACAGGTGAGACAGACAGGTGAGAGGTGAGACAGACAGGTGAGAGGTGAGACAGACAGGTGAGAGGAGAAACAGACAGGTGAGACAGATAGGTGAGAGGAGAGACAGACAGGTGAGACAGACAGGTGAGAGAAGAGACAGACAGGTGAGACAGACAGGTGAGAGGAGAGACAGACAGGTGAGAGGAGAGACAGACAGGTGAGAGGAGAGACAGACAGGTGAGACAGACAGGTGATAGGAGAGACGGACAGGTGAGACAGACAGGTGAGAGGAGAGACAGACAGGTGAGACAGACAGGTGATAGGAGAGACGGACAGGTGAGACAGGCAGGTGAGAGGTGAGACAGACAGGTGAGAGGAGAGACAGACAGGTGAGAGGAGAGACAGACAGGTGAGACAGACAGGTGAGAGGAGAGACAGACAGGTGAGAGGTGAGACAAACAGGTGAGACAGACAGGTGAGAGGTGAGACAGAGAGGTGAAAAGTGAGACAGACAGTTGAGATAGACAGGTGAGAGGTGAGACAGACAGGTGAAAGGAGAGACAGACAGGTGAGAGGTGAGACAGACAGGTGAGTTACCTGTCGATGTGACTTTTATTCCACCATCTGCAAACACAAAACACACCAGACACATGACCTGTCAATCAAACTGTGATGTCATCGATCAGATTAGATATTGATCAGAACAGATGTTAATCGGAACAGATATTGATCGGAACAGATATTGAGCGGAACAGATATTGATCGGAACAGATATTGATTGGAACAGATATTGATCGGAGCAGATGTTAATCAGAACAGATATTGATCAGAACAGATGTTGATCAGAACAGATGTTAATCAGAACAGATATTAATCAGAACAGATGTTGATCAGAACAGATGTTAATCAGAACAGATATTAATCAGAACAGATGTTGATCAGAACAGATGTTGATCAGAACAGATGTTAATCAGAACAGATATTAATCAGAACAGATGTTAATCAGAACAGATATTGATCAGAACAGATGTTGATCAGAACAGATTTTAATCAGAACAGATATTAATCAGAACAGATGTTGATCAGAACAGATGTTGATCAGAACAGATGTTAATCAGAACAAATATTAATCAGAACAGATGTTGATCAGAACAGATGTTGATCACAACAGATATTGATCAGAACAGATGTTGATCAGAACAGATGTTGATCAGAACAGATATTAATCAGAACAGATGTTGATCAGAACAGATGTTGATCAGAACAGATATTGATCAGAACAGATATTGATCAGAACAGATGTTGCTCAGAACAGATATTGATCGGAGCAGATATTGATCAGAACAGATGTTAATCAGAACAGATATTGATCAGAACAGATGTTGATCAGAACAGATATTGATCGGAGCAGATATTGATCAGAACAGATGTTGATCAGAACAGATATTGATTAGAACAGATATTGATATCACCGTTGGAGTCGAGGTCTGCCTCCACCAGTAGGATGAACAGAGAGAACACAAGAACAACGTTCCTGCAGAACAAACACAAGCTTCAGTCTGAGAACCCTCCGTACGGAGGTCAGAGGTCAGAGGTCAGATTTAACCCTCACTGGGCCTCCGTACAGAGGTCAGAGGTCAGACTGAACCCTCATACTGTATATATATATATATATATACTCATTAATTCATCCATTCATCTGTTCGTATATGTCTAAATCTGTCTTTCGATTCATCCATTTATCTACTTATTATTATTAATTCCTTTAAATAAATTGAGAAAATAATCAGACTGTTAGTTTTAGACAATTAGTTATTAGACAGTTTATTGTGTCCTACATTTAATTTGAATTTTTTAAATGTATTTTTTTGGTAATTAATTGAACACACATGAACTTCCATAATGACAGAGTGAAAAAGGTGTTTTTAGAAAGGTTTAGTCTGAAATTACTAATGAAAGTTGATTAATTTGATTGATTTCAGAAGCTGCTGCAGCTACAAACAGTGTGGAGGAAGACAACGGTGAGACAAAAACATACTGTACATTATTATAACTTACTGTACATTATTAGAATATATTGGACATTATTATAACTTACTGTACATTATTATAACTTACTCTACATTATTATTACATACTTTACATTATTGTAACTTACTGTACATTATTATAATATATTGTACATTATTATAACATACTGTACATTATTATAACATACTGTACATTATTATAACATACTGTACATTATTATAACATACTGTACATTATTATTACATACTGTACATTATTCTAACTTACTGTACATTATTATAACATACTTTACATTATTATAACATACTTTACTTTATGCATATTGTACATTATTATTACATACTGTACATTATTATGACTTACTGTACATTATTATATCTTACTGTACATTATTATAACATACTGTACATTATTATAATTTACTGTAAATTATTATAACATACTGTATATTATTATAATTTACTGTACATTATTATATCTTACTGTACATTATTATAACATACTGTACATTATTATAATTTACTGTACATTATTATACCATACTGTATATTAATTTACTGTACATTATTATATCTTACTGTACATTATTATAACATACTGTACATTATTATAACTTACTGTACATTATTATAACATACTGTATAATATAATAACTTACTATACATTATTATTACATACTGTACATTATTATAACTTACTGTACATTATTATAATATACTGTACATTATTATAACAGACTGGACATTATTATACCCTACTGTATTACTGCATTTTCTCTGCAAGTTGATTTGAGTCAATATATTTACATCTAACTATCTTAAGGCCAATAAATACATAAATAAATGAATCATTAATTGCCCATCAGGCAGCATGCAGTGTTCATATTTTTATTAACTTGTGAAATGGCAGCATATTTGTCCATTCCCATGTTGATTGATGATTAAAATCGATAGACAGCCCTAATATGTATAAGTATCTATATCTGAACCTGATTTCCATATATTCCAGATATTCCATTTAACAGATTTTTGAAGCTCAAATTATATTTATTTATTAATTTATTTATTGAAATTATAACATTTCAAAATGTAATTTACAATTTCTAATAATGAAATACACACTTTCAGATTTATGTTGAACTTTGACCTCTGAACCCAAATTCTGAATCAAACTGACGACTCAACGTGCACAGCACACACACACACACACACACACACACAGGCAGTAGATAATGCACTAAACGTTCTGTTTCTGTCCTCTGATTCTCTTTCAGTTTGTTTTTGTGCTGTTTTTAACATCGTCGCTGTTTTACAGAGTAAACAGACTGAAACAGCCGGCGAGGAGACGATGGACGTACCTGGAGAGCATGATGAGGTCAGACGGGTCCCTGGATCAGTACGACAGGTAGGCAGACAGGTGAGTGGTACACTACTTCAGTACTTCAGTATTATACTGCAGGAATCTTCTGTCTCTGAGCGTCGGAGCAGCAGTTTATATATCGGCCTAAATGTCAGCAGGACGTAGGATGGACCACGGGGGGGGGGGGGGGGGGGGGGTTTCAGGTTTCTGTTAATGTTAGGCAGGAGGAGGTGAAGAAGAAGAAGACTCCCACACAGGTTAGTATTTCTGTATCAACGAGGACCTCGAAAACAAACTCATCCTAAAGCTAACGTTAGTCAGAGGTGGGTCAATATGGTCATCAGCATAACAACAGACTGGACAACCAATCAGAGAAGACACAACATCACTGAAGGACCCACAAATATATCATATATATTATATTAAACTGACCGCCATGAACTCATCAAACAGATAACTGTGAAATCAGTCACAAGCCTTTCTACCCAAACCAACATTATGATGATCAACAGTATCAAACGCTTTTAACAGATGAGATCAGGGACGCACAGTGTTTCTTATTATCTAATGCCCATATCATTTACAACTGGTCAACCTGCAACTTTCTCTGAATGCTCTCAACAAAACTCTTATTAATCTGAAGCTTGTATTTAATGCAAATCAAACCAAATTCATTCGACTGTTGTAATCTGCATATCATCAACGGATCAAATATCGACAGGGTTCCTGAAAACAAGAGTCCAAGCATCTGGATCGACAACAAATTCCCATCTGAATACCACATCAGTCATCTGGTCGGTAAAGTACGACAAACGATTGACTTTTTAATTAGAAATAAATACGGCTCTCTATTTGAACTGGTTTTCTCATTGATTGTTTGTATATTTTAACTTAATTTAACTTATTTTAACTTGTTTTCTTATTGACAGTATATTTTAACTTATTTTAATTGGTTTTCTTATTGATTGTTTGTATATTTTACCTTATTTTAACTGGTTTTCTTATTGATTGTTTGTATATTTTAAATAATTTTAATATTTATAATTATTATTTTTTACAAATTTATTTATTTATTATTGTTATTATTATTATTATTATTATTATTATTATTATTATTATTATTATTATTATTATTATTATTATTATTAATAATAATAATTAGTATTTAAACTCCTCAACACTCTCTATGGTCTGGCTGTTTACCACTAAGGTCGAGTCAGTGGGCCGGTCCCTGCTGAAATCCATCACTCCAGACCAGCGCAAAGACCCCCGATCCCTACTGCAAAGATTCTGGATCCAAATGACCTAGAAGTGTCATGACCTTATAGACGTGTCCTGGCCTTATAGAAGTGTCCTGACCTTATAGAAGTGTCCCGGCCTTATAGAAGTGTCCCGGCCTTATAGAAGTGTCCCGGCCTTATAGATGTGTCCTGACCTTATAGAAGTGTCCTGACCTTATAGAAGTGTCCCGGCCTTATAGAAGTGTCCCGACCTTATAGAAGTGTCCCGGCCTTATAGAAGTGTCCCGGCCTTATAGAAGTGTCCCGGCCTTATAGAAGTGTCCTGACCTTATAGAAGTGTCCTGACCTTATAGAAGTGTCCTGACCTTATAGAAGTGTCCCGGCCTTATAGAAGTGTCCCGGCCTTATAGAAGTGTCCTGAACTTATAGAAGTGTCCTGGCCTTATAGAAGTGTCCTGACCTTATAGAAGTGTCCTGGCCTTATAGAAGTGTCCTGACCTTATAGAAGTGTCCTGGCCTTATAGAAGTGTCCTGACCTTATAGAAGTGTCTGACCTTATAGAAGTGTCCTGACCTTATAGAAGTGTCCTGACTTATAGAAGTGTCCTGCCTTATAGAGTGTCCTGACCTTATAGAGTGTCCTGACCTTATAGAAGTGTCCTGTCCTTATAGAAGTGTCCTGGCCCTATAGAAGTGTCCTGACCTTATAGAGTGTCCTGACCTTATAAGAAGTGTCCTGGACCTTATATGAAGTGTCCTGACCTTATAGAAGTGTCCTGACCCTTATAGAGTGTCCTGACCTTATAGAGTGTCCTGACCTTATAGAAGTGTCCTGACCTTATAGAAGTGTCCTGACCTTATAGAGTGTCCTGACCTTATAGAAGTGTCCTGACCTTATAGAAGTGTCCTGACCTTATAGAAGTGTCCTGACCTTATAGAAGTGTCCTGACCTTATAGAAGTGTCCTGACCTTATAGAAGTGTCCTGGCCTTATAAAAGTGTCCTGACCTTATAGAAGTGTCCTGACCTTATAGAAGTGTCCTGACCCTATAGAAGTGTCCTGGCCTTATAGAAGTGTCCTGACCTTATAGAGTGTCCTGACCTTATAGAAGTGTCCTGACCTTATAGAAGTGTCCTGACCTTATAGAAGTGTCCTGACCTTATAGAGTGTCCTGACCTTATAGAAGTGTCCTGACCTTATAGAAGTGTCCTGACCTTATAGAAGTGTCCTGACCTTATAGAAGTGTCCTGGCCTTATAGAAGTGTCCTGACCTTATAGAAGTGTCCTGACCTTATAGAAGTGTCCTGACCTTATAGGAGTGTCCTGACCTTATAGAGTGTCCTGACCTTATAGAAGTGTCCTGACCTTATAGAGTGTCCTGACCTTATAGAAGTGTCCTGACCTTATAGAAGTGTCCTGACCTTATAGAAGTGTCCTGACCTTATAGAAGTGTCCTGGCCTTATAGAAGTGTCCTGACCCTATAGAAGTGTCCTGACCTTATACAAGTGTCCTGGCCCTATAGAAGTGTCCTGACCTTATAGAGTGTCCTGACCTTATAGAAGTGTCCTGACCTTATAAAAGTGTCCTGACCTTATAGGAGTGTCCTGACCTTATAGAGTTTCCTGACCTTATAGGAGTGTCCTGACCTTATAGAGGTTCCTGGCCTTATAGAAGTGTCCTGGCCTTATAGAAGTGTCCTCACCTTATAGACGTGTCCTGACCTTATAGACGTGTCCTGGCCTTATAGAAGTGTCCTGACCTTATAGAAGCGTCCTGGCCTTATAGAAGTGTCCTGGCCTTACAGAAGTGTCCTCACCTTATAGAAGTGTCCTGGCCTTATAGAAGTGTCCTGACCTTATAGAAGTGTCCTGACCTTATAGGAGTGTCCTGGCCTTATAGAAGTGTCCTGACCTTATAGAGGTTCCTGGCCTTATAGAAGTGTCCTGGCCTTATAGAAGTGTCCTGACCTTATAGAAGTGTCCCGACCTTATAGAAGTGTCCTGACCTTATAGAAGTGTCCTCACCTTATAGACGTGTCCTGACCTTATAGAAGTGTCCTGGCCTTACAGAAGTGTCCTCACCTTATAGACGTGTCCTCACCTTATAGAAGTGTCCTGACCTTATAGAAGTGTCCTCACCTTATAGACGTGTCCTGACCTTATAGAAGTGTCCTGACCTTATAGGAGTGTCCTGACCTTATAGAGGTTCCTGGCCTTATAGAAGTGTCCTGACCTTATAGAAGTGTCCTCACCTTATAGACGTGTCCTGACCTTATAGAAGTGTCCTGACCTTATAGAAGTGTCCTCACCTTATAGACGTGTCCTGACCTTATAGAAGTGTCCTCACCTTATAGACGTGTCCTGACCTTATAGAAGTGTCCTGACCTTATAGAAGTGTCCTCACGTTATAGACGTGTCCTGACCTTATAGAAGTGTCCTGGCCTTATAGAAGTGTCCTCACCTTATAGACGTGTCCTGACCTTATAGACGTGTCCTCACCTTATAGAAGTGTCCTCACCTTATAGACGTGTCCTGACCTTATAGAAGTGTCCTGACCTTATAGAAGTGTCCTCACGTTATAGACGTGTCCTGACCTTATAGAAGTGTCCTGGCCTTATAGAAGTGTCCTGACCTTATAGAAGTGTCCTCACGTTATAGACGTGTCCTGACCTTATAGAAGTGTCCTGGCCTTATAGAAGTGTCCTGGCCTTACAGAAGTGTCCTCACCTTATAGACGTGTCCTGACCTTATAGAAGTGTCCTCACGTTATAGACGTGTCCTCACCTTATAGAAGTGTCCTGACCTTATAGAAGTGTCCTCACCTTATAGACGTGTCCTGACCTTATAGAAGTGTCCTGGCCTTATAGAAGTGTCCTGGCCTTACAGAAGTGTCCTCACCTTATAGACGTGTCCTGACCTTATAGAAGTGTCCTCACGTTATAGACGTGTCCTCATCCCCAGTGTTAACCTCATAGTGGTCGTCATAATGACACACTGGCGGTCTTTGTGGAGTTTCCTGACGTCCTCCCAGTTCAGGGAATCCCCCTCTAACAAACACTCACAGTGAGTCTGAACATTAGCAGCAGGTCCAGTTACACCAGAACACTGGATCCACCAGACACAGATCCCACTGATAGAACCCGGAGAACAATCAGAGCAGAACAGTGACGCTTCACCTGGAATATCTGAACCAGACCAGGAAGCTGTCTATGAAGTATCTCAGGTGAGTCTGAGCTGTAACCAGAAAGGATTTCATGGATATTTGATTTAATATTTAGAAGACGTCTGATGTGTCCCCACCTGTCAGAGGTCAGATAAAGGACAGACATTTAGTTACTGATGACACTGATGACCCTGTCAATGAAAATATTCCATTTGGAGGCATTCTTGTGACTGTGTGTGTGATTCTTGTGAGAAAACACTGAAGTCTTCAGAGTCGGTCTGGTCCAGAACCTGATCACAGATCCCATCACGAGGACATTTAGAGGACAAATACACGATTAAAAACAAGTTTTATTTCATTAAAACAGGGTCTTTATTTTTGGGGTACTGATTCCTTTCCTGAGGACAATCCAGCTGAGTGATAATCAGAGTATTACCTGTACAGCTGACAGGTTTCAACAGGTGTGAACAGGTGAGTGAAGGTGTGAACAGGTGTACTGGTGTGAACAGGTGAGTAAAGGTTTGAACAGGTGAGTATATATAAATATATATATATATGTCAGGTTAGGTATAAAGCGGTGTATTTACAGGTGTTCACAGATGTTTTATTTTACAGTCGTCCTCTGTTTCAGGTCTGTTCTTCCCCCGGGGGGGACGCCTTCAGAGGGACAGAGGATGGGGGGATGGATGAAAGGATGAAAGGATGTTGGACGGATTAATGGATGGAAGCTCTATAAACATGTAAATCTGACCTTACCGTGTTTCAAAGCTGCAGCGGCGGCTGAATGAAGCAGCGCTGCTTTAAAAAGCTTCTTCAGCCGTTCAGTCGGCTCTCAGTTTACACAGAAAGTCTTCAGACAGACCAGGCATTGATTCGCAAATACCAACCAACCCCCCTACAACCCCCCCAGAAACCCCCCCGCAAACCCCCCACTACCCCCCTACAACCCCCCTACAACCCCCCCAGAAACCCCCCCGCAAACCCCCCACTACCCCCCTACAACCCCCCTACAACCCCCCACTACCCCCCTACAACCCCCCTACAACCCCCTAACCCTAGAGAACATTAGAGACTGGTAGAGAACATTAGAGACTGATAGAGAACATCGGAGACTTGTAGAGAACATGAGAGACTGATGGAGAACATTAGAGACTGGTAGAGAACATTAGAGACTGGTAGAGACCATTAGAGACTGGTAGAGAACATTAGAGACTGGTAGAGAACATTAGACACTGGTAGGGAACTTAAGAGACTGGTAGAGAATATTAGTGACTTGTAGAGATTGGTAGAGAATATTAGAGACTTGTAGAGAATATTAGAGACTTGTAGAGAACATTAGAGACTGGTAGAGAATGATAGAGAACATTAGACATGACTGGTACAGACTGGTACAGACTGGTACAGACTGATACAGACTGGTACAGACTGGTAGAGACTGGTACAGACTGGTAGAGACTGATACAGACTGATACAGACTGGTACAGACTGGTAGAGACTGGTACAGACTGATACAGACTGGTACAGACTGGTAGAGACTGGTACAGACTGGTAGAGACTGGTACAGACTGATACAGACTGGTACAGACTGGTAGAGACTGGTACAGACTGGTACAGACTGATACAGACTGGTACAGACTGGTACAGACTGGTACAGACTGATACAGACTGGTACAGACTGGTAGAGACTGGTACAGACTGGTACAGACTGATACAGACTGATACAGACTGGTACAGACTGGTAGAGACTGGTACAGACTGGTACAGACTGATACAGACTGGTACAGACTGGTAGAGACTGGTACAGACTGGTACAGACTGATACAGACTGATACAGACTGGTACAGACTGGTAGAGACTGGTACAGACTGGTACAGACTGATACAGACTGGTACAGACTGGTAGAGACTGGTACAGACTGGTACAGACTGATACAGACTGATACAGACTGGTACAGACTGGTAAAGACTTATAGAGACTGGTACAAACTGATACAGACTGATACAGACTGGTACAGACTGGTAGAGATGTTGGGTTCGTCGGACAAATGGAGACATTTGAAGACGTCACCTTTAATTCTCAGAAACTGACATTTTTCAGTTTAACGATGTTTTATAGACAAAATGACTTATTGATTAATCAAGAAATCAGAGACTAATCAATAATGAGCGTAGAAATCAGTGAAACCTTTCCTTGTCTGTCTCCACTGACCTCAGATCTGATCTGACTGTGAGGTTAAAGGTCAAACTGCTTCAAGGTCGAGCTGGACGTTTATTTTGTCTGATGTGTCACATGACCAGACAGGACGTGTCCTCTGAGACATTCTGCTTCTTTTCATTAAAGTGAAGAATGTTGTTAGTTTCCTGGATTCAACTGGACGGTAACTGATCTTTAATATTCAGCTGGACGGTAACTGATCTTTAATATTCAGCTGGACGGCGGCGAGTCGGAGCGTCTGCCAGCAGACTAATGAGTCTGATCTCTCAGATCTCCATCTGCAGGATGAATTACAGACATACCAGACAGGATCACTGGATGAAATGGATCCAGGATCAGCTGATATGAAACTACTGAAGCTCAGTGAGTCTGACTGCATCAACTCATCAGTCTGAGACACACACACACACACACAAACACACAAACACACAAACACACACACACACACACACACACATAAACTAAATTAAACTAATCCCATTTTCACCAGCAGGACTTCATTTAGCTTCTACAGACTGATGAACACACACCTGCAGATTCATTAAAACCAACAGCTTCAGTATTAAATCAGAAACTAAAATAAAATCCTGCTGATTTTTGAGCCGAATTTAACAGAACACTTTGATAACTAAAGTTTTACGTTAAAATGTGTTTTGTGATATTTGTAAGTTTTCAAATCCCCAAGAGAATATCAATTTAACAGATTTCCTGACGGAGTTTGGTGTCACAGCAGATAAACTGCTCTCCGTCTGCTGATAACCTAAGTGATTGATAAAGTGATCGATAAAGTGATCGATAAAGTGATCGTGTTGGTGTCAATCAAAGAGGTCCTACAGATTAGTGACGTGATAACAGAATTGGAGACTGTGTGTGATCGATATGTTAATCTGATCGGTGAACATGAACCAGACTTCCCTTCTGAAACACCGTTTTTTTTCCTCCCGGTGTTCCGTCTCTTTGTGTCGCCGTCATCTCTCTGCTGTGACGCTGAAAGATGACGCAGCCCAACCGGAAGCTGCCGCAGAGCGCGCAGGTCCCGTTAGCAGAGCAGCGTGAGTTTATCGCCTTATTTTACCTTTAACACATTTCTCACGTTAACGGCGGGTTTAGCTGTTTGTTTATTATCTGATTTAAATCCGGTCCGTGTGTCCGGCTGTTTCCGGTCTCTCTCACACTGAATACACCGGCTTTATTATTAGCCTGCTAGCAGCTAACGGCTAGCAGCTAACGGCTAACAGCCAACGGCTAGCAGCTAACGGCTAACAGCTAGCAGCTAAGGGCTAGCAGCTAACGGCTAGGAGCTAACGGCTAGCAGCTAACGGCCAACAGCTAACGGCTAGCAGCTAACGGCTAGCAGCTAACGGCTAGTGGCTAACAGCTAACGGCTAGCAGCTAACGGCTAGCACTTAACGGCTAACAGCTAGCGGCTAACAGCGTACGGCTAACGGCTAGCAGTTAACAGCTAGCGGCTAGCAGCTAACAGCTAACGGTTAACAGCTAATGGTAGCGGTTCAAACAGCTAACAGGTTTGTTGCTGTTTGTGATTTTCTCCTGATGGTTGAGCTAAAGTTCTGTTAGCTCTGTTCCAGTCCTAATAATCCCTGGACCTCCCAGTAACAGAAACCAGTCGGACCAGTTCCGTCCTGACGTCACACAGCTCGGAGAGAACAAATTAAACGTTAACAAACATGTGAACTGATGATGACTCATCATTTAGAAATGTGTTTAACTGAGACACTCACCTGAGTCATGTTTAACTGAGACGGTCTGCTGAGTCATGTTTAACTGAGACGGTCTGCTGAGTCATGTTTAACTGAGACGGTCTGCTGAGTCATGTTTAACTGAGACAGTCTGCTGATTCATGTTTAACTGAGACAGTCTGCTGATTCATGTTGAGCTCAGAGACTTCCTGTTTCTGTTTCAGTGTGATCGATGGATCTTCAGTCTATCAGGACGGAGGCGGTGAAGGAGGGAGGAGAGGAGGAGGAAGGAGGAGGAGGACAGAAGGCAGGGATGAAGAGGAGACATGAGGAGGAGGAAGGGCAGGGCCCACCCCCACCCACCAAGAAGCTGGTACCCACCAAGAAGCTGGTAGATTTACTGATTGATTATTGATCACTCAGATCTGATCTGATCAATTTTTGAAGTTTTTAAGTATGAGTTATTGAAATGTGATTGATCCGTCAGGTGATCGATCACAGCGTGAAGGTGGCGAGTCACTACAACAGCCTGCAGGAAGTCGGTCTGGCTGCACGAAGTCGAAGCAGAATCTTCTTCATGAGGAACTTCAACAACTGGCTGAAGAGCGTCCTGATTGGTAACTGACAATTAATCAATACTATCAATTAATACAGCAGTCCTCATTGATGAGTTGTCAGTTATCAATACCAGATACAGATGCAGATCAGAACATCAGTGTTTCATTCTGCGGTGTCCGATCATCATCATCCTCCGCCGGCGATGAGCTCGTCCTCTCCAGGTGAAGGGAAGATCACGTTGTCAGTACCGGTTACAGACGGGCTCAGTAGTGAATGTTAAAGTTCACGTCGGTACCGGTTACAGACGGGCTCGGTAGTGAATGTTGAAGATCACGTCAGTACCTGTTACAGACGGGCTCGGTAGTGAATGTTAAAGATCACGTCAGTACCGGTTACAGACGAGCTCGGTAGTGAATGTTAAAGATCACGTCGGCACCGGTTACAGACGGACTCGGTAGTGAATGTTGAGGATAATGTTGTTGGTACCGGTTAAAGACGGACTCGGTAGTGAATGTTGAAGATAACGTTGTCGGTACCGGTTACAGACGGACTCGGTAGTGAATTTTGAGGATAACGTTGTCGGTACCGGTTAAAGACGGACTCGGTAGTGAATGTTGAAGATCACGTTGTCGGTACCGGTTACAGACGGACTCGGTGGTGAATGTTGAAGATCACGTTGTCGGTGCTGGTTACAGACGGACTCGGTAGTGAATGTTAAAGATCACGTCGGTACCGGTTACAGACGGGCTCGGTAGTGAATGTTGAAGATCACGTCGGTACCGGTTACAGACGGGCTCGGTAGTGAATGTGAAAGATCACGTCGGGACCGGTTACAGACGGACTCGGTAGTGAATGTTAAAGATCACGTCGGTACCGGTTACAGACGGGCTCGGTAGTGAATGTTGAAGATCATGTCGGTACCGGTTACAGACGGGCTCGGTAGTGAATGTTGAAGATCACGTCGGGACCGGTTACAGACGGACTCGGTAGTGAATGTTAAAGATCACGTCGGTACCGGTTACAGACGGGCTCGGTAGTGAATGTTAAAGATCACGTCGGTACCGGTTACAGACGGACTCGGTAGTGAATGTTAAAGATCACGTCGGTACCGGTTACAGACGGACTCGGTGGTGAATGTTAATGATTACGTCGGTACCGGTTACAGACGGACTCGGTACTGAATGTTAAAGATCACGTCGGCACCGGTTACAGACAGACTAGGTACTGAATGTTGAGGATAACGTTGTTGGTACCGGTTTCATACGGACTCAGTAGTGAATTTTGAAGATAACGTTGTCGGTACTGGTTACAGATGGGCTCGGTAGTGAATGTTGAAGATCACGTTGTCGGTACCGGTTACAGACGGACTCGGTAGTGAATGTTGAAGATAACGTTGTCGGTACCGGTCACAGACGGACTCGGTAGTGAATGTAGTAGATAAATTTGTCGGTACCGGTTACAGACCGACTCGGTAGTGAATGTTGAAGACCACGTTGTTGGTACCGGTTACAGACGGACTCGGTAGTGAATGTTGAAGATAACGTTGTCGGTACCGGTTAAAGACGGACTCGGTAGTGAATGTTAAAGATAACGTAGGTACCGGTTACAGACGGACTCGGTAGTGAATGTTGAAGATTACGTTGTCGGTACCGGTTACAGACGGACTCAGTAGTGAATGTTGAAGATAATGTTGTCGGTACCGGCTACAAACGGGCTCGGTAGTGAATGTTGAAGATAACGTTGTCGGTACCGGTTATAGACGGACGCGGTAGTGAATGTTGAAGATAACGTTGTCGGTACCGGTAACAGACGGACTCGGTAGTGAATGTTCAAGATAACGTTGCCCACAGAGTAAAAAGAAGTTGTGTGATTGACAGGTGAGATCTTGGAGCAGGTGCGGGGGGCGGGGCCTCAGCAGATGTCTGTGTTGGACCTCGGCTGTGGGAAAGGAGGAGATCTGCTGAAGTGGAGGAGGGGAGGAATCAATCACCTGGTCTGTGCAGGTAATTGGTCATTATTGATTGTTACCATCACATTTCTTCAGGTTTTTTATCACTTCTGTCAGAGACTCTCCTGTCGGGGACTGTCCTGTCGGGGACTGTGCTGTCGGGGAATGTCCTGTCGGGGACTTTCCTGCCAGGGACTGTCCTGTCGGGTACTTTCCTGTCGGGGACTGTCTTGTCGGGGACTGTGCTGTCGGGGACTTTCCTGTCGGGGACTGTCCTGTCGGGGACTCTCCTGTCAGTGACTGTCCTGTTGGGGACTGTCCTGTCGGGGACTTTCCTGCCAGGGACTGTCCTGTCGGGGACTCTCCTGTCGGTGACTGTCCTGTCGGTGACTGTCCTGTCGGGGACTTTCCTTTCGGGGACTTTCCTGTCCGGAACTGTCCTGTCGGGGACTGTCCTGTCAGGGACTTTCCTGTCAGGGACTGTCCTGTCGGGGACTGTCCTGTCAGGGACTTTCCTGTCGGGGACTGTCCTGTCGGGGACTGTCCTGTCGGGGACTTTCCTGTCGGGGACTCTCCTGTCGGGGACTCTCCTGTCGGGGACTCTCCTGTCGGGGACTGTCCTGTCGGGGACGTTCCTGTCGGGGACTCTCCTGTCGCGGACTTTCCTGACGGGGACTTTCCTGTCGGACACTCCCCTGTCTGGGACTGTCCTTTCGGGGACTGTCCTGTTGGGGTCTTTCCTGTCTGGACTTTCCTGTCGGGGACTGTCCTGTCACGGACTGTTCTGTCGGGGACTGTCCTGTCGGGGACTGTCCTGTCGGGGACTATCCTGTCGGGGACTTTCCTGTCTGGGACTGTCCTGTCGGGGACTCTCCTGTCGGGGACTGTCCTGTCGGGGACTTTCCTGTCGGGGACTGTCCTGTCGTGGACTTCCTGTTGGGGACTTTCCTGTCGGGGACCGTCCTGTCGGGGAACGTCCTGTCGGGGACTTTCCTGTCGGGCACTGTCCTGTCGGGGACTGTCCTGTCGGGGACTGTCCTGTCGGGGACCGTCCTGTCGGGGACTTTCCTGTCAGGGACCGTCCTGTCGGGGACTTTCCTGTCGGGCACTGTCCTATCAAGGACTCTCCTGTCAGGGACTCTCTTGTCGGGCACTGTCCTGTCAAGGACTGTCCTGTCGGGGACTCTCTTGTCGGGGACTGTCCTATCAAGGACTGTCCTGTCGGGGACTCTCTTGTCGGGGACTGTCCTGACAGACTCTCCTGAAAAGAGGCGTGACGTTCAACACAACAATGTCTGCATCGGTATGTGTGCGGTAGTCTCCCTGCCGGCCCGGCTGTCCCTTTCACACAGACGTTAGCTCGGCTCTGTGACTTCCTCGGCTTCCGGCTCAGCGGCGGAACAACTCCAACCCCCCAGTCCGCCTGCGTACCTTCATATGGAACAGCAAGGCGGAATAATGCCGTAACAGTCCCACCTTGAAAAGGCTGTGTGATAGGGACTCTCCTGCCAGGGACCGGTGCTGGTCCATAGGTAGTCCAGAGAACCTCTACAGCTAACAATGAGAACCTTTCAGACTTTCCTGTCAGGGACTGGTGCTGGGCCATAGGTAGTCCAGAGAACCTCTACAGCTAACAATGAGAACCTTTCAGACTCTCCTGCCAGGGACCGGTGCTGGTCCATAGGTAGTCCAGAGAACCTCTACAGCTAACAATGAGAACCTTTCAGACTTTCCTGTCAGGGACTGGTGCTGGGCCACAGGTAGTCCAGAGAAACCTCTACAGCTAACAATGAGAACCTTTCAGACTCTCCTGTCAGGGACCGGTGCTGGGCTAAAGCGACGTAGAAGAGAATTTACTCTCATTCATTTTCATGTTAACGACGCTCTACAGATGTTGTTGATTAGTTTTAATGTTAACGATGCTCTACGGATGTTGTTAATTAAGAATCAATGATGTGTTCCCGGTTCAGATATCGCCGGCGTGTCGGTGGAACAGTGTCAGAGTCGCTACGAAGACATGAAGAAGAAAAGTCACGTTAACGAGAAAATCTTCAGCGCCGAATTTATCAACACCGACTGTACCCAGGTAGAACCACAACACTTAGATCAGCCCTGTACCCAGGTAGAACCACAACACTTAGATCAGCCCTGTACCTAAGGTAGAACCACAACACCTAGATCAGCCCTGTACCCAACCCAGGTAGAACCACAACACATAGATCAGCCCTGTACCCATCTAGAACCACAACAGCTAGATCAGCCCTGTACCCAGGTAGAACCACAACACCTAGATCAGCCCTGTACCCAGGTAGAGGTACAGCACCTAGATCAGCCCTGTACCCAGGTAGAGGTACAGCACCTAGAACAGCCTTGTACCCAGGTAGAACAACAACACCTAGATCAGCCCTGTACCCAGGTAGAACCACAACACCTAGATCAGCTCTCTACCAAGGTAGATCACAACGCCTAGATCAGCCCTGTACCCAGGTAGAACCACAACGCCTAGATCAGCCCTGTACCAAGGTAGAACCACAACACCTAGTTCAGCCTTGTACCAAGATAGAACCACAACACCTAGTTCAGCCCTGTACCAAGGTAGAACCACAACACCTAGATCAGCCCTGTACCAAGAAAGAACCACAACGCCTAGATCAGCCCTGTACCAAGGTAGAACCACAACACCTAGTTCAGCCTTGTACCAAGATAGAACCACAACACCTAGATCAGCCCTGTACCAAGAAAGAATCACAACACCTAGTTCAACCCTGTACCAAGGTAGAACCACAACACCTAGATCAGCCCTGTACCAAGAAAGAATCACAACACCTAGATCAGCCCTGTACCAAGAAAGGATCACAACACCTAGATCAGTTCACCCCTGTACCAAGGTAGAACCACAACACCTGGATCAGCCCTGTACCCAGGTAGAACCACAACGCCTAGATCAGCCCTGTACCCAGGTAGAACCACAACACCTAGATCAGCCCTGTACCAAGAAAGAACCACAACGCCTAGATCAGCCCTGTACCCAGGTAGAACCACAACACCTAGATCAGCCCTGTACCAAGAAAGAATCACAACACCTAGTTCAGCCCTGTACCAAGGTAGAACCACAACACCTAGATCAGCCCTGTACCAAGAAAGAATCACAACACCTAGATCAGCCCTGTACCAAGAAAGAATCACAACACCTAGATCAGTTCACCCCTGTACCAAGGTAGAACCACAACACCTGGATCAGCCCTGTACCCAGGTAGAACCACAACGCCTAGATCAGCCCTGTACCAAGAAAGAATCACAACACCTAGATCAGCCCTGTACCAAGAAAGAATCACAACACCTAGATCAGCCCTGTACCAAGAAAGAATCACAACACCTAGATCAGTTCACCCCTGTACCAAGGTAGAACCACAACACCTGGATCAGCCCTGTACCCAGGTAGAACCACAACGCCTAGATCAGCCCTGTACCAAGAAAGAATCACAACACCTAGATCAGTTCACCCCTGTACCAAGGTAGAATCTCAACACCTGGATCAGCCCTGTACCTAGGTAGAACAACAACACCTAGATCAGCCCTGTACCAAGGTAGAAACACAACACCTAGATCAGCCCTGTACCAAGGTAGAACCACAACACCTAGATCAGCCTTGTACCAAGATAGAACCACAACACATAGATCAGTTCACCCCTGTACCAAGGTAGAACAACACCACGTAGATCAGTTCTCCCCTAACGGTGCTGTTGTCTGTACAGGAGGTGTTGTCAGAGAAGCTGGAGAACCCAGAGTTGATGTTTGACATCTGCAGCTGTCAGTTCGTTTATCATTACTCGTTCGAGAGCGAACAGAAGGCCGACATGATGCTGAGAAACGCCTGCGAGCGCCTGAAACCTGGAGGTTTCTTCATCGGAACGACGCCAGACGCCTTCGAACTTGTGTAAGAACAAAGATTTATCTGGAACCCAGTGACTGACGGTGTTTATAGATGCTACATGATGGATTTAATACTGTGTGATGGAGATTAGATTAGATTAGATTAACGATGCCTCAACGCTCTTCTTCTTCTTCTTCTGCTAGTAAACGACTGGAGGCGTCGGACTCTCTGTCGTTTGGTAACGAGGTTTTTAAGGTTTCCTTCCAGTCCAAAGGGTTCTACCCTCTGTTTGGATGTCAGTATCACTTCAGCCTCGAGGACGTTGTCGATGTTCCAGAGTCCCTCGTCTACTTCCCTCTCTTCCAACAGTAAGATTTAATTTTAAAAGTTAACGTCCAAAATGTTTCAGTTTTAATATTAAAGCTGCAACCAGCTGATGATTGGTTCTACTGTGACTCTACTGTCTGAGTTTTAGTGTAAAGGTTCTACTGTGAGCCTACTGTCTGAGTTCTAGTGTAAATGTTCTACTGTGAGTCTACTGTCTGGGTTCTAGTATAAAGGTTCTACTGTGACTACTGTCTGGGTTCTAGTGTAAAGGTTCTACTGTGACTACTGTCTGGGTTCTAGTGTAAAGGTTCTACTGTGACTCTACTGTCTGGGTTCTAGTGTAAGGGTTCTACTGTGACTACTGTCTGGGTTCTAGTGTAAAGTTTCTACTGTGAGTCTACTGTCTGGGTTCTAGTGTAAAGTTTCTACTGTGAGTCTACTGTCTGGGTTCTAGTGTAAAGGTTCTACTGTGAGTCTACTGGCTGGGTTCTAGTGTAAATGTTCTACTGTGACTCTACTTTCTGGGTTCTAGTGTAAAGGTTCTACTGTGAGTCTACTGTCTGGGTTCTAGTGAAAAGGTTCTACTTTGAGTCTACTGTCTGGGTTCTAGTGTAAATGTTCTACTGTGACTACTGTCTGGGTTGTAGTGTAAAGGTTCTAGTGTGACTCTACCGTCTGTGTTCTAGTGTAAAGGTTCTACTGTGACTACTGTCTGGGTTCTAGTGTAAAGTTTCTACTGTGAGTCTACTGTCTGGGTTCTACTGTGACTCTACTTTCTAGGTCCTAGTGTAAAGGTTCTACTGTGAGTCTACTGTCTGGGTTCTAGTGTAAAGGTTCTACTTTGACTACTGTCTGGCTTCTAGTGTAAAGGTTCTACTGTGACTCTACTGTCTGGGTTCTAGTGTAAAGGTTCTACTGTGACTACTTTCTTGGTTCTAGTTTAAAGGTTCTACTGTGACTCTACTGTCTGGGTTCTAGTGTAAAGGTTCTACTGTGACTACTGTCTGGGTTCTAGTGTAGAGGTTCTACTGAGACTCTACTGTCTGGGTTCTAGTGTAGAGGTTCTACTGTGAATCTACTGTCTGGGTTGTAGTGTAAAGGTTTTACTGAGACTCTACTGTCTGGTTTCTAGTGTAAAGGTTCTACTGTGACTCTACTGTCTGGGTTCTAGTGTAAAGGTTCTACTGTGAGTCTACTGTCTGGGTTCTAGTGTAAAGGTTCTACTTTGACTACTGTCTGGCTTCTACTGTAAAGGTTCTACTGTGACTCTATTGTCTGGGTTCTAGTGTAAAGGTTCTACTGTGACTACTTTCTTGGTTCTAGTGTAAAGGTTCTACTGTGACTCTACTGTCTGGGTTCTAGTGTAAAGGTTCTACTCTGACTCTACTGTCTGGGTTCTAGTGTAAAGGTTCTACTGTGACTACTGTCTGGGTTCTAGTGTAAAGGTTCTACTGAGACTCTACTGTCTGGGTTCTAGTGTGAAGGTTCTACTGTGACTCTACTGTTTGGGTTCTAGTGTCAAGGTTCTACTGAGACTCTACTGTCTCGGTTCTAGTGTAAAGGTTCTACTGTGAATCTACTGTCTGGGTTGTAGTGTAAAGGTTTTACTGAGACTCTACTGTCTGGTTTCTAGTGTAAAGGTTCTAGTGTGACTCTACTGTCTGGGTTCTAGTGTAAAGGTTCTACTGTGACTAGTGTCTGGGTTCTAGTTTAAAGGTTCTACTGTGACTACTGTCGGGGTTCTAGTGTAAAGGTTCTACTGTGACTACTGTCTTGGTTCTAGTGTAAAGGTTCTACTGTGACTACTGTCTGGGTTCTAGTGTAAAGGTTCTACTGTGAGTCTACTGTCTGAGTTCTAGTGTAAAGGTTCTACTGTGAGTCTACTGTCTGGGTTCTAGTGTAAAGGTTCTACTGTGACTACTGTCTGGGTTCTAGTGTAACGGTTCTACTGTGACTCTACTGTCTGGGTTCTAGTGTAAAGGTTCTACTGTGACTATTGTCGTGGTTCTAGTTTAAAGGTTCTACTGTGACTCTACTGTCTGGGTTCTAGTGTATAGGTTCTACTGTGACTGCTGTCTTGGTTCTAGTGTAAAGGTTCTACTGTGACTACTGTCTGGGTTCTAGTGTAAAGGTTCTACTGTGACTCTACTGTCTGGGTTCTAGTGTAAAGGTTCTACTGTGACTCTACTGTCTGGGTTCTAGTGTAAATGTTCTACTGTGAGTCTACTGTCTGGGTTCTAGTGTAAAGGTTCTGCTGTGACTCTGCTGTCTGGGTTCTAGTGTAAAGGGTTTACTGAGACTCTACTGTCTGGATTCTAGTGTAAAGGTTCTGCTGTGAGTGTACTGTCTGAGTTCTAGTGTAAAGGTTCTACTGTGAGTCTACTGTCTGGGTTCTAGTGTAAAGGTTCTACTGTGACTCTACTGTCTGGATTCTAGTGTAAAGGTTCTACTGTGACTACTGTCTGGATTCTAGTGTAAAGGTTCTACTGTGACTACTGTCTGGGTTCTAGTGTAAAGGTTCTACTGTGACTACTGTCTGGGTTCTAGTGTAAAGGTTCTACTGTGACTCTACTGTCTGGGTTCTAGTTTAAAGGTTATACTGTGACTCTACTGTCTGGGTTCTAGTGTAAAGGTTCTACTGTGACTCTACTGTCTGGGTTCTAGTTTAAAGGTTCTACTGTGACTCTACTGTCTGGGTTCTAGTGTAAAGGTTCTACTGTGACTCTACTGTCTGGGTTCCAGTTTAAAGGTTCTACTGTGACTCTACTGACTGGGTTCTAGTGTAAAGGTTCTACTGTGACTCTACTGTCTGGGTTCTAGTGTAAAGGTTCTACTGTGACTTTACTGTCTGGGTCATGTGTAAAGGTTCTACTGTCTCTAATGTTCTCCTCTACTCTTCTCTGTGTGTTTGTGTCAGCATGGCGAAGCGTTACAACATGCGTCTGGTGATGAAGCAGCGGTTCTCTGAGTTCTTTGAAGAGAAAGTGAAGAAGGAACATCATCGCAGCCTCATGATGAAGATGATGGCTCTGGAGGTAAAACTCTTCATCATGAATCAATATCTATTTAACGTGTAGTTAACATGTAGTTCATATATATATATATATATATATAGTTAACATGTAGTTTATATCTTTTTAACGTGTGACTAACCGTGTATTTACATCTATTTAACGGGTGAATACCAAGTAGTTAACGTGTAATTAAGGTGTAGTCTATATATATTTAACTTGTGAATTACTGTGTATTTAACGTATATTTACCATGTAGTTAATATATATTTAAAGTGTGAATTACCGTGTATTTACCGAGTAGTTAAGGTGTAGTTTATATATATTTAACGTGTGAATTACCGTGTATTTACCGTGTACTTACCGTGTAGTTAACATGTAGTTTATATATATTTACCATGTATTTACCATATAGTTAACGTGTTTTGACCTGTTTGCTTTCTTTTCAGCCGTTTCCCTGTGAGGACGAAGGTCGACAGGCTGTAGACAGCAGAGGAGAGTACTGCCATGCCAAAGAGCACAGCGGCAGAGACGGAGTCAAACTACCAGTGGTGGGTCTGGTTCAGTCTGGTTCCTACTGGTTGAGTCTGACTCCTACTGGTTCAGTCTGGTTCCTACTGGTTCAGTCTGGTTCAGTCTGACTCCTACTGGTTGAGTCTGACTCCTACTGGTTGAGTCTGACTCCTACTGGTTCAGTCTGGTTCCTACTGGTTCAGTCTGGTTCAGTCTGACTCCTACTGGTTGGGTCTGACTCCTACTGGTTCAGTCTGGTTCCTACTGGTTCAGTCTGGTTCAGTCTGACTCCTACTGGTTGAGTCTGACTCCTACTGGTTCAGTCTGGTTCCTACTGGTTCAGTCTGGTTCAGTCTGGTTCCTACTGGTTGAGTCTGACTCCTACTGGTTCAGTCTGGTTCCTACTGGTTCAGTCTGGTTCAGTCTGACTCCTACTGGTTGAGTCTGACTCCTACTGGTTCAGTCTGGTTCCTACTGGTTCAGTCTGACTCCTACTGGTTGAGTCTGACTCCTACTGTTTCAGTCTGATTCCTACTGGTTCAGTCTGGTTCAGTCTGACTCCTACTGGTTGAGTCTGACTCCTAGTGGTTCAGTCTGGTTTCTAGTGGTTCAGTCTGGTTCAGTCTGACTCCTACTGGTTGAGTCTGACTCCTAGTGGTTCAGTCTGATTCCTACTGGTTCAGTCTGGTTCAGTCTGACTCCTACTGGTTGAGTCTGACTCCTACTGGTTCAGTCTGGTTCCTACTGGTTCAGTCTGACTCCTACTGGTTGAGTCTGACTCCTACTGTTTCAGTCTGATTCCTACTGGTTCAGTCTGGTTCAGTCTGACTCCTACTGGTTGAGTCTGACTCCTAGTGGTTCAGTCTGGTTCCTACTGGTTCAGTCTGGTTCAGTCTGACTCCTACTGGTTGAGTCTGACTCCTACTGGTTCAGTCTGGTTCCTACTGGTTCAGTCTGGTTAAGTCTGGTTCCTAGTGGTTCAGTCTGGTTCCTAGTGGTTCAGTCTGGTTCCTAGTGGTTCAGTCTGGTTCCTACGGGTTCAGCCTGGTTCCTACGGGTTCAATCTGGTTTGGACTGGTTGGGTCATGTTTGGTCTAAAACTGTTTGTTTGTGTGTGCAGGGAACTCTGAGCAGATCTGAGTGGGAAGCAGCCAGTAAGTTTATTTAGCGTTGAATCTTCACGTTACACTTTAAACTTCACTGATGACAGGACTCCTGCTTATGATGAACTAAGACCATGGTTCTGTCCTCTCGGTTCTGTCCTCTCTGTCCTGTCCTCTCTGTTCTGTCCTCTCGGTTCTGTCCCCTCTGTTCTGTCCTCTCGGTTCTGTCCCCTCTGTTCTGTCCTCTCTGTTCTGTCCCCTCTGTTCTGTCCTCTCTGTTCTGTCCCCTCTGTTCTGTCCTCTCGGTTCTGTCCCCTCTGTTCTGTCCTCTCGGTTCTGTCCCCTCTGTTCTGTCCTCTCTGTTCTGTCCCCTCTGTTCTGTCCCCTCTGTTCTGTCCTCTCGGTTCTCTACAGGTATCTACCTGGTGTTTGTCTTCCAGAAGATGTCCTGATGCTGAAAACAACCTCTTCTTCTCTGGTTTGTGATGTCACCGGCTGCTCACCAGCGTTTACCTTTTTTTTTTTCCAAGTCATTTTTGATAAACTGTGAACTGTTTGTGTTTGTTGTTGAAATGAATTAAAACTAAATTCAAACTCATTTCTTGTTCTTCTGTTTTTGACTGGTGTGGGTTCTGGGAGTCATTAGGGAGGTTCTAGGGGTACTGAAGGAGGTCCTGGTGGTCATTAGGGAGGTTCTAGGGGTACTGATAGAGGTTCTGATGGTCATTAGGGAGGTTCTAGGGGTTCTGAAGGAGGTCCTGGTGGTCATTAGGGAGGTTCTAGGGGTTCTGAAGGAGGTCCTGGTGGTCATTAGGGAGGTTCTAGGGGTACTGATAGAGGTTCTGATGGTCATTAGGGAGGTTCAAAGGGGTTCTGAAGGAGGTCCTGGTGGTCATTAGGGTGGTTCTAGGGGTCCTGAAGGACGCTCTGGTGGTCATTAGGGAGGTTCTGGGGGTTCTGATAGAGGTTCTGGTGGTCATTAGGGAGGCTCTAGGGGTTCTGATAGAGGTTCTGGTGGTCATTAGGGAGGCTCTAGGGGTTCTGATAGAGGTTCTGGTGGTCATTTGGGAGGTTCTAGGGGTCCTGAAGGAGGTTCTGGTGGTCATTAGAGAGGTTCTAGGGGTCCTGAAGGAGGTTCTGGTGGTCATTTGGGAGGTTCTAGGGTTCCTGAAGGAGGTTCTGTTGGTCATTAGGGAGGTTCTAGGGGTTCTGAAGGAGGCTCTGGCTAACACAAGCTAACAACAGACAGGCTAACACATGCTAACAGCAGACAGGCTAACACAAGCTAACAACAGACAGGCTAACACAAGCTAACAACAGACAGGCTAAAACAAGATAACAAAAGACAGGCTAACACATGCTAACAGCAGACAGGCTAACACAAGCTAACAACAGACAGGCTAACACAAGCTAACAACAGACAGGCTAAAACAAGATAACAACAGACAGGCTACCACAAGCTAACAACAGACAGGCTAACACAACATAACAACAGACAGGCTAACACAAGCTAACAACAGACAGGCTAAAACAAGATAACAACAGACAGGCTAACACAAGCTAACAACAGACAGGCTAACACAAGCTAACAACAGACAGGCTAACACAAGCTAACAACAGACAGGCTAACACAAGCTAACAACAGACAGGCTAACACAAGATAACAACAGACAGGCTAACACAAGCTAACAACAGACAGGCTAACACAAGCTAACAACAGACAGGCTAACACAAGCTAACATCAGACAGGCTAACACAAGCTAACAACAGACAGGCTAACACAAGCTAACAACAGACAGGCTAACACATGCTAACAACAGACAGGCTAACACAAGCTAACAACAGACAGGCTAAAACAAGATAACAACAGACAGGCTAACACAAGCTAACAACAGACAGGCTAACACAAGCTAACAACAGACAGGCTAACACAAGCTAACAACAGACAGGCTAACACAAGCTAACATCAGACAGGCTAACACAAGCTAACATCAGACCGGTACTTCTCATTGTGTTTTGGGTGGATAGAAAACTCCAGATGTCAGAGCAGTCTGACGGGCGTTTGGATTGATGGAAGTCATCTCTTGTTAAGATGTTATTAAGATGTCTATTAATTATTGTGTGACCTTGCTTGATCCTGAGCGTTGAAGGTCATTGAAGGTCACATGTCCTCAGGTTGATGCAGCAGCCTCATCAGCATCATTCAGCCATCTGAATATTCACCGTTCTGATGTTCTGATGTGGCCTCGGTTAACACGGTTAACTGTGTTAACTCGGTTAACTGTGTTAACTGTGTTAACTCGGTTAACTCGGTTAACTCGCTACTCAACAGCTTCCCTCCAGATGTGACAGCGTGTTTCTTGGTGAGGACGCCACGCTAGATCAGGGGCGGGGCTTCAGTTATGATCCAGATCAGGGGCGGGGCTTCAGTTATGATCCAGATCAGGGGCGGGGCTTCAGTTATGATCCAGATCAGGGGCGGGGCTTCAGTTATGATCCAGATTATAAACCTGCTGAGTGTGTGAGTGTGTGTGAAGCTGCAAACAGCCGACAGACAAACTGTAAGAAACTCTTAATTCTCTATTATTATAATTAACATTATTATTATTATTATTATTATTGTTATTATATTGTGTATTTCTCAGTTCTCTGTTTGATATTCATTTTTTGTCTGTTGATTATTAGTTCCTTCAGTTTGTTTGATCATTTTGTTGGAATATCATCCTGCAGTCATCTAATTTTATGTTAAATCAAATGTAGATTTAAACCTTTTTTATTTTGTTCATATTGTGCTCATATGATTAATAAATCTGTGTTTAATAAACTACACAGATTAATCAGATATAAAGAGCATTTTACATTTCACAGTTTACTTTTATTTTCACTTCAATGCAAGAATAATAATGAATCCTTGACTGGACCTTAAGTAGCCAAAACACACACACATATATATATACTGTATATATACAGTATATACTCTTTGTATATATATATATATATATATAGGGTTATATGACTCCTATGACTTGCCCCAAACTGCATGTGATTATCATAAAGTGGGCATGTCTGTAAAGGGGAGACTCGTGGGTACCCATAGAACCCATTTACATTCACTGATCTGGAGGTCAGAGGTCAAGGGACCCCTTTGGAAATGGACATGACAGTTTTACCTCACCAACATTTAGCACAAGTTTGGAGCGTTATTTAACCTCCTTCATGACCAGCTAGTCTGACCTGGTTGGTACCGATGGATTCATCAGGTTTTATAGTTTCATATGAACCGCTACAACCTGAAAATCACATGTTGCGTTAACAGACCGTTGCTACGTATAACAGACTGTTGCTACGTATAACAGACTGTTGCTACGTATAACAGACCGTTGCTACGTATAACAGACCGTTGCTACGTATAACAGATAACCTGCACAGGAAGTGGAGAAGAAAAGTGCTAGCTAGTAATTAAGTGATAATGTACAGCGAGCCTCGCGTCGGGGTGCAGCATCACCCTGAAGGGGATTCTTCACCTCAATGACCTGCTAGCTGTACATTATCCCGCTTATTACACGACTACTTACTGAAGAAATCAATAATTTGACACAAAAACGGTCCTCCAGAGTCCAACATCAGAGCTGTGCCCATAGCAACGGTCTGTTATACATAGCAACAGTCTGTAATACAGAAATTACAGACCGTAGAATGCCGTGATTGACCAATCAGAATCGAGTATTCAACACAGCCGTGTAATAAACAGATGTAAACAATAAATGTTTTAAAAGAAGGAAAACTGCTCCTTTGATGATGCTGATCTCTCCTCTGATTGGTCCATTCATTGTGACAGGAAGCCCAGCCCCTCGGGGTCGTGTTATGATGGTGGGGGGGGCAGGATGCCTCGCTCGCCCTCTGATCACGGCCTGGACCGCCACGCTCGCTCGCCACACGGCTGCCATGGGAACGGGGAGGAGGAGCTGCGCGTCCAGAGGCGACCAATCAGAGACGGGCGAGGCCGCTGGCACTCACAGGTGAGTCGGATACGACGCGTATTTTATTTATTTCATGTGTTGGTTTTTTATTCTTTGCTCTCCTGGTTCAGGACCTGGACCAGGTCCAGGATGAGCACGAGCGGCGACGGCGGGAGGAGGAGGAGTTTCAGGCTCGTTACCGTAGCGACCCCAACCTGGCTCGATACCCAGCGAAGCCGCAGCCGAGCGAGGAGAACATGAGGATGTTGGCTCAGTTCTGCAGGGTCCGCCACCAACGCCGTCACAGCGACGTCTCGCCGGGAGCCGCCCAGCCCGACCACCTGAGACACACAGGTAGGAATGACCCCGCCCCCTGAGAACAACAGGTAGGAATGAGCCCGCCCCCTGAGACACACAGGTAGGAATGAGCCCGCCCCCTGAGACACACAGGTAGGAATGACCCCGCCCCCTGAGACACACAGGTAGGAATGAGCCCGCCCCCTGAGACACACAGGTAGGAATGAGCCCGCCCCCTGAGACACACAGGTAGGAATGACCCCGCCCCCTGAGACACACAGGTAGGAATGACCCCGCCCCCTGAGACAAACAGGTAGGAATGAGCCCGCCCCCTGAGACACACAGGTAGGAATGACCCCGCCCCCTGAGACAAACAGGTAGGAATGACCCCGCCCCCTGAGACAAACAGGTAGGAATGACCCCGCCCCCTGAGACAAACAGGTAGGAATGAGCCCGCCCCCTGAGACAAACAGGTAGGAATGAGCCCGCCCCCTGAGACACACAGGTAGGAATGACCCCGCCCCCTGAGACACACAGGTAGGAATGAGCCCGCCCCCTGAGACACACAGGTAGGAATGACCCCGCCCCCTGAGACACACAGGTAGGAATGAGCCCGCCCCCTGAGACACACAGGTAGGAATGAGCCCGCCCCCTGAGACACACAGGTAGGAATGAGCCCGCCCCCTGAGAACAACAGGTAGAAATGAGCCCGCCCCCTGAGACACACAGGTAGGAATGACCCGCCCCCTGAGACACACAGGTAGGAATGACCCCGCCCCCTGAGAACAGTCAGTAGGAATGAGCCCGCCCCCTGAGACACACAGGTAGGAATGACCCCGCCCCCTGAGACACACAGGTAGAAATGAGCCCGCCCCCTGAGACACACAGGTAGGAATGACCCCCCCCCCTGTTGACGAGCTCCACGGCGCTCCGTCTGACTCCTGCTTTTCCTCTCAGCTCTCCGTCAGAATCGGCTTCAGGGATTGGTCGGCTCCGGAAGGTCGTTCTCTGTGGACCGGGCAGCCAATCACATCAGCCCCACATCTCCCCGCCGCAGCCCGTTACCTCGGCAACACCTGGACCAGAACTCCGCCCTCAAGAGGAAGACAGCCAATGAGAGCGCAGCACAGAGGGGGCGGAGAATGGGGAAGATGCACGTGATTGGTAGCTTCAGCAGCTCAGAGGAGGAGCTGGTGACCACGCCCGACTACACCAGCTGTGACGAGCCCGACAGTGAGTGGCTGCATGCTAACTGTTAGCTAAATGAGGCTAGGGGGCTACATGCTAACTGTTAGCTAAATGAGGCTAGGGGGCTACATGCTAACTGTTAGCTAAATGAGGCTAGGGGGCTACATGCTAACTTTTAGCTAAATGAGGCTAGGGGGCTACATGCTAACTGCTAGCTAAATGAGGCTAGGGGGCTGCATGCTAACTGTTAGCTAAATGAGGCTAGGGGGCTACGTGCTAACTGTTAGCTAAATGAGGCTAGGGGGCTACATGCTAACTGTTAGCTAAATGAGGCTAGGGGGCTACTTGCTAACTGCTAGCTAAATGAGGCTAGGGGGCTACTTGCTAACTGCTAGCTAAATGAGGCTTAAGAGCTACATGCTAACTGCCAGCTAAATAAGATAAAAGGAAATCTATTGATATATCGTATATGGTGTATATTGTATATTGGCAGCAGGTTATTGGTTCTGTACAGCAGGTTATTGGTTCTGTTCTGCAGGTTATTGGTTCTGTTCAGCAGGTTGATGGTTCTGTTCAGCAGGTTGATGGTTCTGTTCAGCAGGTTGATGGTTCTGTTCTGTCCGAGTTACTCAGTGAGTTTGTGTAATTATCCCAGCAGGATTATCAGCTTACAGCTGAGCTCTGGTTCCCCTCCTCCCTGAGCTGCTTTCCCTCCACGGACAGGTTGCTGCTACCATTGCTCAACATGTCGCAGTTACAGTTGCTCAACATGTCGCAGTTACAGTTGCTAAACATGTCGCAGTTACAGCTGCTCAACATGTCGCAGTTACAGCTGCTCAACATGTCGCAGTTAAAGTTGCTCAACATGTCGCAGTTACAGTTGCTTAACATGTCGCAGTTAAAGTTGCTCAACATGTCGCAGTTACAGTTGCTTAACATGTCGCAGTTACAGTTGCTTAACATGTCGCAATTAAAGTTGCTCAACATGTCGCAGTTACAGCTGCTCAACATGTCGCAGTTGAAGTTGCTCAACATGTCGCAGTTACAGTTGCTTAACATGTCGCAGTTAAAGTTGCTCAACATGTCGCAGTTACAGTTGCTTAACATGTCGCAGTTACAGTTGCTTAACATGTCGCAGTTAAAGTTGCTCAACATGTCACAGTTACAGTTGCTTAACATGTCGCAATTAAAGTTGCTCAACATGTCGCAGTTACAGCTGCTCAACATGTTGCAGTTACAGTTGCTTAACATGTTGCAGTTACAGTTGCTTAACATGTCGCAATTAAAGTTGCTCAACATGTCGCAGTTACAGCTGCTCAACATGTTGCAGTTAAAGTTGCTCAACATGTCACAGTTACAGTTGCTTAACATGTCGCAGTTAAAGTTGCTCAACATGTCGCAGTTACAGTTGCTTAACATGTCGCAGTTAAAGTTGCTCAACATGTCGCAGTTACAGTTGCTCAACATGTCGCAGTTACAGTTGCTTAACATGTCGCAGTTAAAGTTGCTCAACATGTCGCAGTTACAGTTTCTTAACATGTCGCAGTTACAGTTGCTTAACATGTCGCATTTAAAGTTGCTCAACATGTCACAGTTACAGTTGCTTAATATGTCGCAATTAAAGTTGCTCAACATGTCGCAGTTACAGCTGCTCAACATGTTGCAGTTGAAGTTGCTCAACATGTCGCAGTTACAGTTGCTTAACATGTCGCAGTTAAAGTTGCTCAACATGTCGCAGTTACAGTTGCTTAACATGTCGCAGTTACAGTTGCTTAACATGTCGCAGTTAAAGTTGCTCAACATGTCGCAGTTACAGTTGCTTAACATGTCGCAGTTACAGTTGCTTAACATGTCGCAGTTAAAGTTGCTCAACATGTCACAGTTACAGTTGCTTAACATGTCGCAATTAAAGTTGCTCAACATGTCGCAGTTACAGCTGCTCAACATGTCGCAGTTACAGTTGCTTAACATGTCGCAGTTACAGTTGCTTAACATGTCGCAGTTACAGTTGCTTAACATGTCGCAGTTAAAGTTGCTCAACATGTCAGAGTTACAGTTGCTCAACATGTCGCAGTTACAGTTGCTTAACAGGTTGCAGTTACAGTTGCTCAACATGTCTCAGTTACAGCTGCTCAACATGTTGCAGTTACAGTTGCTTAACATGTTGCAGTTACTGTTGCTCAACATGTCGCAGTTACAGTTGCTTAACATGTCGCAGTTAAAGTTGCTCAACATGTCGCAGTTACAGTTGCTCAACATGTCGCAGTTACAGTTGCTTAACATGTCGCAGTTAAAGTTGCTCAACATGTCGCAGTTACAGTTGCTTAACATGTCGCAGTTAAAGTTGCTCAACATGTCACAGTTACAGTTGCTGAACATGTCGCAGTTAAAGTTGCTCAACATGTCGCAGTTAGAGTTGCTCAACATGTCGCAGTTACAGTTGCTCAACATGTCGCAGTTACAGTTGCTTAACATGTCGCAGTTACAGTTGCTCAACATGTCGCAGTTACAGTTGCTCAACATGTCGCAGTTAAAGTTGCTCATAATGTCGCAGTTACAGTTGCTCATAATGTCGCAGTTACAGTTGCTCAACATGTCGCAGTTAAAGTTGCTCAACATGTTGCAGTTACTGTTGCTCAACATGTCGCAGTTACAGTTGCTCAACATGTCGCAGTTACAGTTGCTCAACATGTCGCAGTTAAAGTTGCTCAACATGTCGCAGTTACAGTTGCTCAACATGTCGCAGTTACAGTTGCTCAACTTGTCGCGGTTACAGTTGCTTAACATGTCGCAGTTAAAGTTGCTCAACATGTCGCAGTTACAGTTGCTTCACATGTCGCAGTTACAGTTGCTCAACATGTCGCAGTTACAGTTGCTCAACATGTCGCAGTTACAGTTGCTCAACATGTCGCAGTTACAGTTGCTCAACATGTCGCGGTTACAGTTGCTCAACATGTCGCGGTTACAGTTGATCAACATGTCGCAGTTACAGTTGCTCAACATGTCGCAGTTACAGTTGCTCAACATGTCGCAGTTACAGTTGCTCAACATGTCGCGGTTACAGTTGCTCAACATGTCGCGGTTACAGTTGCTCAACATGTCGCAGTTACTGTTGCTCAACATGTCGCGGTTACAGTTGCTCAACATGTCGCGGTTATAGTTGCTCAACATGTCGCGCCTACAGTTGCTCAACATGTTGCAGCTGCTGCAGGTCGTCTCTCAGGAAACCAGGCGTCATGCTGACAGGTTAATCTGCTGCCTCCGTGTCATTGGGCCAGAAGTCACCTGGTCAGAGATTATGAGCTCTGATTGGCTCAGAGGGCTCTTGGCACCGCCCTTCAGGTTTGGAGGTGACGGAGCAGCTCAGAGTCTGTGCTACCGCCGCCCAGAGAGAAACAAGAACCACGAGAACATCCAACAGAACATCAAAGCTGACCGGCCCAGGCCCGAAGAGCCACGGAGGATCCTGGAGAACCCGTCTGATAATCAGATCCAGATTAGAGCAGAACACCGCCAGGGGATCACCGCCTCTACTGATGGTCAATTGGATTAAAGAGGAGAGTGTGGATTACCCAGCCTGTCTCAGGAGTCACTGTGGAGATACAAGAATAGAAACAGAGACTACAGGAGGCAACGCACCTGTTGACCAACCCGGCTACAACGTGTCTGCACACCTGACGGAGAACATCACAGCAACTGCTGGATCCTCCACCGATCAGGAGGTCTGGGGAGTTCTTGTGATCTGATGGAGTTCTTGTGATCTGATGGGGTTCTTATGATCTGATGGGGTTCTTGTGATCTGATGGGGTTCTTGTGATCTGATGGGGTTCTTGTGATCTGATGGGGTTCTTGTGATCTGATGGAGTTCTTGTGATCTGATGGATTGTTCCGGCTCAGATCTGGTAGAAAAACGGGAGGAGAGGGGGGGTGGGATCCTGGCCAACCTCCACTAGCATCGAGTTTACTGATTGAACAACAAGATCCCTGTTAGACCTCCAGACTGACTGTATGCCAAGCTACATTACAAGCTAACAACAGGCTAATAACAGACTAATAACAAGCTAACAACAGGCTAATAACAAGCTAACAGGAGGCTAATAACAAGCTAACAACAGGCTAATAACAAGCTAACAGGAGGCTAATAACAAGCTAACAGGAGGCTAATAACAAGCTAACAACAGGCTAATAACAAGCTAACAGGAGGCTAATAACAAGCTAACAGGAGGCTAATAACAAGCTAACAGGAGGCTAATAACAAGCTAGCAGCAGGCTAATAACAAGCTAACAGGAGGCTAATAAGAAGCTAACAGCAGGCTAATAAGCTAACAGCAGGCTAATAACAAGCTAACAGCAGGCTAATAACAAGCTAGCAGCAGGCTAATAACAAGCTAACAGGAGGCTAATAACAAGCTAACAGCAGGCTAATAACAAGCTAACAACAGGCTAATAACAAGCTAACAACAGGCTAATAACAAGCTAACAACAGGCTAATAACAAGCTAACAGCAGACTAATAATTCTGCAATGAGAAGGAAGCTAGTTTAGCCCTATGCTAACTTAAAAGACAGTCAGAAGATGGGCTCAGTGTTTAGAATCAGTTAATCTCATTACAGACAGGTTCACCTCCTCTTCATCCTCCTCCTCATCCTCCTCCTCCTCCTCCTCTTCATCCGCCTCCTCTTCCTCCTCTTCATCCTCCTCCTCTTCTTCATCCTCCTCTTCTTCATCCTCCTCTTCTTCATCCTCCTCTTCTTCATCCTCCTCTTCCTTCATCTTCATCTTCATGGCATTCAGACAGACCTGTGTGTGTGTGTGTGTGTGTGTGCGTTAGAGCGTGCGTGTTCGTGTGTAAAGACGGATTACAGGCGACATGTTGAGACTGTGGGGGGGGGACACTCAGGTCCAGTGTTGTTCTGTGCTGAAACATAAAGAGAAGGAGGAGGATGAAGAGGAGGAGAAAGAGGAGGAGGAGTAGAAAGAGGAGGAGGAGGAGGAGGATGAAGAGGAGGAGAAAGAGGAGGAGGAGGAGGAGGAGGAGGAGGAGGAGGAGGAGGAGGAGGAGGAGGATGAAGAGGAGGAGGAGGAAGAGGAGGAGAAAGAGGAGGAGGAGGAGGAGGATGAGGAGGAGGAGAAAGAGGAGGAGGAGGAGGAGGAGGAGGAGGAGGAGGATGAAGAGGAGGAGGAGGATGAAGAGGAGGAGAAAGAGGAGGAGGAGGAGGAGGATGAGGAGAAGGAGGAGGAGGAGGAGGAGGAGGAGGATGAGGAGGAGGAGGAGGAGGAGGAGGAGGAGGAGGAGGAGGAGGAGGATGAGGAGGAGGAGAAAGAGGAGGAGGAGGATGAGGAGGAGGAGGAGGAGGAGGATGAGGAGGAGGAGGAGGAGGAGGAGGAGGAGGAGGAGAAAGAGGAGGAAGGGAAGGAGGACAGGAAGTGTAAATGTTCATTCAGCAGATGAAAACTGACGAGCTCCAACAGACACCTGAACATGTTTGTGTGAGAGTGTTGCATTGTGGGACATCAGTGTCCCTCAGTTGCATTGTGGGACATCAGTGTCCCTCAGTTGCATTGTGGGACATCAGTGTCTCTCAGTTGCATTGTGGGACATCAGTGTCTCTCAGTTGCATTGTGGGACATCAGTGTCTCTCAGTTGCATTGTGGGACATCAGTGTCTCTCAGTTGCATTGTGGGACATCAGTATCCCTAAGTTGCATTGTGGGACATCAGTATCCCTCAGTTGCATTGTGGGACATCAGTATCCCTCAGTTGCATTGTGGGACATCAGTGTCTCTCAGTTGCATTGTGGGACATCAGTATCCCTAAGTTGCATTGTGGGACATCAGTATCCCTCAGTTGCATTGTGGGACATCAGTGTCCCTCAGTTGCATTGTGGGACATCAGTGTCTCTCAGCAGCACTCAGAATCATTTTAAGAAGTTAGGAGACATTTAGATTTAGTGAGACAGCTACTGAAGTACATGTACAGTAACATCAGAAGTGGACATTTGACCTCTGACCTCTTGTCTTGTCTCCTGGTTGCTAGGAGACATGGACAGCCAGTGGTGGGATCATGGTTCCTGGCACGGCGAGCCTGCACCGATGTCTATGGTATTAAGCCCCGCCCCCACCTGTCTGTCTCTCCTCCATCATGTCTCACCCTCCTCCATCATGTCTGTCTCTCCTCCATCATGTCTCACCCTCCTCCATCATGTCTCATGTCTCACCCTCCTCCATCATGTCTCACCCTCCTCCATCATGTCTCACCCTCCTCCATCATGTCTGTCTCTCCTCCATCATGTCTCACCCTCCTCCATCATGTCTGTCTCTCCTCCATCATGTCTCACCCTCCTCCATCATGTCTCACCCTCCTCCATCATGTCTCACCCTCCTCCATCATGTCTGTCTCTCCTTCATCATGTCTGTCCCTCCTCCATCATGTCTCACCCTCCTCCATCATGTCTGTCTCTCCTCCATCATGTCTGTCTCTCCTCCATCATGTCTCACCCTCCTCCATCATGTCTGTCTCTCCTCCATCATGTCTGTCCCTCCTCCATCATGTCTCACCCTCCTCCATCATGTCTGTCCCTCCTCCATCATGTCTGTCTCTCCTCCATCATGTCTCACCCTCCTCCATCATGTCTGTCTCTCCTCCATCATGTCTGTCCCTCCTCCATCATGTCTGTCCCTCCTCCATCATGTCTCACCCTCCTCCATCATGTCTGTCCCTCCTCCATCATGTCTCACCCTCCTCCATCATGTCTGTCCCTCCTCCATCATGTCTCACCCTCCTCCATCATGTCTGTCTCTCCTCCATCATGTCTGTCCCTCCTCCATCATGTCTGTCTCTCCTCCATCATGTCTGTCCCTCCTCCATCATGTCTCACCCTCCTCCATCATGTCTGTCTCTCCTCCATCATGTCTGTCCCTCCTCCATCATGTCTCACCCTCCTCCATCATGTCTGTCTCTCCTCCATCATGTCTCTCCCTCCTCCATCATGTCTGTCTCTCCTCCATCATGTCTGTCCCTCCTCCATCATGTCTCACTCTCCTCCATCATGTCTCTCCCTCCTCCATCATGTCTGTCTCTCCTCCATCATGTCTGTCTCTCCTCCATCATGTCTCACCCTCCTCCATCATGTCTCTCCCTCCTCCATCATGTCTCACCCTCCTCCATCATGTCTCACCCTCCTCCATCATGTCTGTCTCTCCTCCATCATGTCTGTCTCTCCTCCATCATGTCTCACCCTCCTCCATCATGTCTCACCCTCCTCCATCATGTCTCACCCTCCTCCATCATGTCTGTCTCTCCTCCATCATGTCTCACCCTCCTCCATCATGTCTCACCCTCCTCCATCATGTCTGTCCCTCCTCCATCATGTCTGTCTCTCCTCCATCATGTCTCACCCTCCTCCATCATGTCTCACCCTCCTCCATCATGTCTGTCTCTCCTCCATCATGTCTCTCCCTCCTCCATCATGTCTGTCTCTCCTTCATCATGTCTGTCCCTCCTCCATCATGTCTGTCTCTCCTCCATCATGTCTGTCTCTCCTCCATCATGTCTGTCTCTCCTCCATCATGTCTCACCCTCCTCCATCATGTCTGTCCCTCCTCCATCATGTCTGTCTCTCCTCCATCATGTCTGTCCCTCCTCCATCATGTCTGTCTCTCCTCCATCATGTCTGTCTCTCCTCCATCATGTCTCACCCTCCTCCATCATGTCTGTCCCTCCTCCATCATGTCTGTCTCTCCTCCATCATGTCTGTCTCTCCTCCATCATGTCTGTCTCTCCTCCATCATGTCTCACCCTCCTCCATCATGTCTGTCCCTCCTCCATCATGTCTGTCTCTCCTCCATCATGTCTGTCTCTCCTCCATCATGTCTCACCCTCCTCCATCATGTCTGTCCCTCCTCCATCATGTCTGTCTCTCCTCCATCATGTCTCACCCTCCTCCATCATGTCTGTCTCTCCTCCATCATGTCTGTCTCTCCTCCATCATGTCTCACCCTCCTCCATCATGTCTGTCCCTCCTCCATCATGTCTGTCTCTCCTCCATCATGTCTGTCTCTCCTCCATCATGTCTGTCTCTCCTCCATCATGTCTCACCCTCCTCCATCATGTCTGTCCCTCCTCCATCATGTCTGTCTCTCCTCCATCATGTCTGTCTCTCCTCCATCATGTCTCACCCTCCTCCATCATGTCTGTCCCTCCTCCATCATGTCTGCTTGTTGCTGTTGCTAAGCGACCACCTGTGTTCACCGTTCATCAGCAACCGGTCACATGGCAACCGTCCAAGGATGGACAGCGTCTGATTGGTCGAATTCTGCTTAATAAGAGGATGAAGGACGGGACGGTTCCCGCGGATACGGCAGCGCTGCTGGGGCTCAAGGTGACACACTTCTTCTCTTTATTCTCCTTCTTCTTCTTCTTCTTCTTCTTCTTCTTCTTCTTCTTCTTCTTCTTCTTCTTCTTCTTCTTCTTCTTCTTCTTCTCGTTCTTCTCCTTTTTCTTCTCTCTATTCTCCTTCTTCTCCTTCTTCTCCTTCTTCTTCTTCTTCTTCTTCTTCTTCTTTTTCTTCTTCTTCTCCTCCTCTTCTTCTTCTTCTTCTTCTTCTTCTTCTGTAGTGTAGTGCCTTGCTCATGGACAGTGTGTTTCCAGGTTGTCGGGGGGAAGATGACGGAGTCGGGTCGTCTCTGTGCATTCATCACTAAGGTGAAGAGAGGAAGTCTGGCTGACACTGTGGGACACCTGAGACCAGGTAAACACTCACACCTGAGACCAGGTAAACACTCACACCTGAGACCAGGTAAACACTCACACCTGAGACCAGGTAAACACTCACACCTGAGACCAGGTAAACACTCACACCTGAGACCAGGTAAACACTCACACCTGTGAGCAGGGTGACCAGCTTGCCAGCTATCAATATAACATTTAACAGTTCTTGGAGTTGTTGTAATTGATGAAGCTAAGCTAACAGTTTCCCGCTACTTCCAGTCTTTGTGCTAAGCTAGCTAGCTTAGCTAGCCCTGTCCCTCAGAGTATACAGTTTACTGTACGGTTCTGTTTGATTTTGTTGCCATGAGAACGGAGACCATCTTCCGGCGCCGGCGCGAGCGGCAGCCTTTCCAGCTGCTCTGATGTTGTTTGTGTCTTTTTCGTGCTTTTTTTCTATTTTGTGCTCTTCCTGTCTCACCAGGTCAGGTCTAGCGTGTTTGTATAGTTATATCCAATGGATATTGTTACTTATTCCTACTTGAATTTCCCTCGTGATCAATACAGTAACTATCTATCTATCTATCTATCTATCTATCTATCTATCTATCTATCTATCTATCTATCTATCTATCTATCTCACGGATTTCTTTTCCCAGGTGATCAGGTTCTGGAGTGGAATGGTCGGGTTCTGCAGGGAGCCACTTTTAATGAAGTTTACAACATTATCCTGGACTCCAAACCGGAACCACAGGTGGAGCTGGTGGTGTCCCGACCACTCGGGTAGGTCAAAGGTCACACGATTAGTAAAACTGAACACCTGTTGATAAGTACTAACTCTGAATAGAAGTGAGGCAGAGTAGAAAAAAAAAATAATAATATTCCATGTTTTTCAGTTCCTCTGTGTTATGAATATAAAACTGTTCCTGGATAAGGAGCGTCAGTGGTCTTTAGATTTACTCTGACGTCAGACATTAAGATCCAGTAAACACCATGAACTACATGATTCTGGCCTCGTGGCTTTTGATCCAGAGTTCTGTTCTCTTAGAATATTCTGTCACAAGATTATTGTTTGTGATTTTTGCTCCTCAGAGATGTTTCCAGAGCAGCAGACAGCTCCCACGTCCAGCTGGACTCCAGTGAGTTTATTACACATCATAAGGACCAAAAAGTGACTCAAAACCACCAAAAACTGACTCAAAACCACCATAAAGTGACTCAGAACCACCAAAGAGACTCAGAACCACCAAAGTGACTCAGAACCACCAAAGAGACTCAAAACTACCTCAAAGTGACTCAGAACCACCAAAGAGACTCAAAACTACCACAAAGAGACTCAAAACCACCAAAGGGACTCAAAACCACCACAAAGAGACTCAAAACCACCAAAGAGACTCGAAACCACCAAAGAGACTCAAAACCACCAAAGAGACTCAAAACCACCAAAGAGACTCAAAACCACCACAAAGAGACTCAAAACCACCAAAGAGACTCAAAACCACCAAAGAGACTCAAAACCACCACAAAGAGACTCAAAACCACCAAAGAGACTCAAAACCACCAAAGAGACTCAAAACCACCACAAAGATACTCAAAACCACCAAAGAGACTCAAAACCACCACAAAGAGACTCAAAACCACCGAAGTGACTCAAAACTACCAAAGAGACTCAAAACCACTACAAAGTGACTCAAAACCACCAAAGAGACTCAAAACCACCAAAGTGACTCAAAACTATCACAAAGAGACTCAAAACCACCACAAAGAGACTCAAAACCACCAAAGAGACTCAAAACCACCAAAGAGACTCAAAACCACCACAAAGAGACTCAAAACCACCAAAGAGACTCAAAACCACCACAAAGAGACTCAAAACCACCGAAGTGACTCAAAACTACCAAAGAGACTCAAAACCACTACAAAGTGACTCAAAACCACCAAAGAGACTCAAAACCACCAAAGTGACTCAAAACTATCACAAAGAGACTCAAAACCACCAAAGAGACTCAAAACCACTGCAAAGAGACTCAAAACCACCACAAACAGACTCAAAACTATCACAAAGAGACTCAGAACGACTAAAACATACAAACTGACCGATAATAGAGAACAAAACACAAACTGTAAAGAACAGATTTAATTGAGTGTGAAGGAATAGAACCACTAAACGTCATCTTCTCTACGTTCTGTGTTCAGGTTCTAGTTCCTTCGACTCTCAGAAAGTCGGTCCGTTCATCTCCATCACGTCTCCCAGCCTTCTCTCCGGGCAGGTATCTGAAAGTTTACCCAGCATGCACTTCACCACCGCACGGCACACCCCACAGCCAATCAGCTGTCAGCTAACAGGCGTTTAATGGTGATGTGTGTTTGTTTCAGACTGGTATGAGGCGTCCTCTGGTTCCCAGGATTCAGGTAACTGTAGATTTAGAGAGGAGTGAGACATCTGTCTGTAGCTTTAGAGAGGAGTGAGACATCTGTCTGTAATTTTAGAGAGGAGTGAGA
>CAKAOJ020000334.1:160000-215000 GCA_916701645.2 Sebastolobus alascanus | reverse complement strand
AGAAGTTTCTAGGATTCCCAATGGTTCAAGTTCGTCCCAGGGCTCTCTGACAGGTTGATGGGATTTCAGGGTTCCTAAGGAGGATCTTAGTGGTTCTTGATGGGAGTTCCAGGAATCCTTTTGGGGGTTCTATGGGTTCTTAGGGATGTTGAGTGAGTTAAAATGTGAAGCTGTCCTTGAATGTTTATTTGTAGACTCCGGGTGGTTGACCTTCCTGTAGAGGATTACCTGGAGCTGCTTACCGGCTTTAACTCCTCCCTCTCTCTGCAGGGTCTCAGAGGATCAGTGACAGCGAGTTCTCAGATTACGACTGTGAAGACGGCATCGGGGTGATATCAGGTGAACTTCATGTCCCATCATGCACTGCAGCGCTTGCAGCTCGGTGTTAAAGCCCACTGGTCCGACCGAGCCCTCCGAGCCAGACTCTGGCGGGTTGATGGTTCCACTCTGTTTCTCTGTGTGTCCAGACTACAGACTGAATGGGCGGGACTTCCACAGCTCCAGCCACTCAGTGCCAGAGCAGGTGATGTCGTCCAATCACTGCTCTCGATCCGATGTGGTCAGGATGAGGTCACGGTCGCCGAGCCAACTGCCTCCTCACAGGTAACCAGCTGTGTGTGTGTGTCGTCATTCATCCAAAAGAACCTTCAGTTTACACTCACTGTCACTCTCTCTTCATCCCTCACACCTGACCTCTGACCTCTGACACCCTGTCTTCTGACAACCCTGACCTTTGACCTCCTGACCTCTGACACCCTGACTTCTGACCCCCTGACACCTTGACCTCTGACCTCTGGTTGCTAGCGGTAACCCTCTGTACCCGTTGTACCGGGAGGACGCCGTACGGTTGCTGCAAGGCTCCAAAGTGAGCCGAGCGTACTCGGACGTCGGACAGTACAGCAGCCTGGACAGGTAACTATGGCAACACACCTGACCCGGGTCATCTGGACACCGTCCAATCAGCATACTGGTTTGATTACTGGTGGTAGAACTGGTTTGATTACTGGTGGTAGTACTGGTTTGATTACTGGTGGTAGTACTGGTTTGATTACTGGTGGTAGTACTGGTTTGATTACTGGTGGTAGTACTCGTGGTAGTACTGGTTTGATTACTGGGGGTAGTACTGGTTTGATTACTGGTGGTAGTATTCGTGGTAGTACTGGTTTGATTACTGGTGGTAGTACTGGTTTGATTACTGTACGTAGTACTGGTTTGATTACTGGATGTAGTACTGGTTTGATTACTGGTGGTAGTACTCGTGGTAGTACTGGTTTGATTACTGGGGGTAGTACTGGTTTGATTACTGGTGGTAGTACTCGTGGTAGTACTGGTTTGATTACTGGTGGTAGTACTGGTTTGATTACTGTACGTAGTACTGGTTTGATTACTGGATGTAGTACTGGTTTGATTACTGGTGGTAGTACTGGTTTGATTACTGTACGTAGTACTGGTTTGATTACTGGATGTAGTACTGGTTTGATTACTGGTGGTAGTACTCGTGGTAGTACTGGTTTGATTACTGGATGTAGTACTGGTTTGATTACTGGTGGTAGTACTCGTGGTAGTACTGGTTTGATTACTGGTGGTAGTACTGGTTTGATTACTGTACGTAGTACTGGTTTGATTACTGGTGGTAGTACTGGTTTGATTACTGGTGGTAGTACTCGTGGTAGTACTGGTTTGATTACTGGGGGTAGTACTGGTTTGATTACTGGTGGTAGTATTCGTGGTAGTACTGGTTTGATTACTGGTGGTAGTACTGGTTTGATTACTGGATGTAGTGCTGGTTGTAGTCTTGGTTTTAGTACTGGTTATACTACTGGTTTTACTGGTGGTAGTACTAGTTGTAGTACAGTTTGTAGTACTGGTTTGTCTGACTGTCCTCTGTATATTCAGGAGATCACTGAGGAGAACGTCTGTTGCCACCTCTCTTGATTCCCACGACAGGTACTGCAACTGTGGTAGGAGTACTCACAGTAGTAGTAGTAGTAGTATTCATAGTACTAGTAGTAGTTAGGATAAAAGTCATCACATTCTCATGTACATGTATGTATTTTAGATACTTTAACGGTCCAAACCAAACCCACTGGACCAACCACATGATGAATGGGAGCTGTGAGGACTACAGGTGAGCACCGGGGCTTATGGGTAATGTATTGTTAGTAATGTTTTAATGCTCAGTGATGTTTTACTTCCTGTTAGTTGTTGATCAGCCAGAGGTCAGAGTCCTGCAGGTGTGATCTGACGTCTTTCTGTTCTTCAGTCAGGACTTCATCCCCGACTTCCCCTACGAACCCGACGCCTACGACGAGGAACTGCTCAGGTAAACACACAGACAGGTAGACGGGTAGACAGGTAGACAGGTAGACAGGTAGGCAGGTAGACAGGTAAACACACAGACAGGTAGACAGGTAGACGGGTAGACAGTAGACAGGTAAACAGACAGACAGGTAGACAGTAGACAGTAGGCAGACAGACAGACAGTAGACAGGTAAACAGACAGACAGGTAGACAGTAGACAGGTAGACAGACAGACAGACAGTAGACAGGTAAACAGACAGACAGGTGTAGATGTAGAGGACGTCTCACTTCCTGTTTCGTCCCTCCGTCCAGACCTTTCTCAGACGGGTCGTACTGCGTGTTGAGAAAGACCGTAGGACATTCCTAATTTCTCTCCCAGCATGCTTTGCTGTGTCTGCCCTCTCACTGAGGCCTCATGGGAAATGTAGTGCCAAACTCCAGCAGATTCAAACTTCCTGTTTACCTCGGCGGTACCATGACGGGACCGTCAGTCAGCCGGTCGGTACCGCGACGGGACCGTCAGTCAGCCGGTCGGTACCGCGACGGGACCGTCAGTCAGTCGGTCGGTACCGCGACGGGTCCGTCAGTCAGTCGGTCGGTACCGCGACGGGACCGTCAGTCAGTCGGTCGGTACCGCGACGGGTCCGTCAGTCAGTCGGTCGGTACCGCGACGGGACCGTCAGTCAGTCGGTCGGTACCGCGACGGGACCGTCAGTCAGTCGGTCGGTACCGCGACGGGACCGTCAGTCAGTCGGTCGGTACCGCGACGGGACCGTCAGTCAGTCGGTCGGTACCGCGACGGGACCGTCAGTCAGCCGGTCGGTACTCCGGTCCAATAGAAATCGAGGCGAGGGCGAGCTGGGTGACGGTTTGTTTCAGACTGAAGATGAAACATCTGGCTAACAGCTGGCTGAAGCTGAACGGCGAGCGTTACAGCTGTTTCATTCTTTGCGCCAAACTACTTCATCATGTACGACCTTCAGCGAAGTGCAGCTCACCGCAATAATTACATCTTCCTGCTACCAGGAGGCGTGTTCATGTGTTTCAGGGGGGAAGACATTATTTGTAACACAAGTCAACATGTCACAGGATCTGTTTACTGATTGGCTGATTCTCCGGCCGCAGCTCGCCGCTGCTCTGGTGTGAATTCATTGTTAGACCATGCTTTTGGCCAACGTAGCGTAGCATAGCATTACTAATGACCACTTTGACCCCTGACCTTAGAGCCGTTGCCTTGCCTCCCTGCTGTCAGGTTGGTAGTTTGAGTCCAGCTGTTCTTTTTTCAACAGGGCGGACCCGCGAGACGGATCGACCCTGATGAGTCCAACAGGAACGCCGGTCTTCAGCCGCCGAGGACGCCAGCTGCCCATCGTCCCGCCCAAAGGAGCTCCGGACAGAAGTACGTCTGTTAGTTACCTCTCTGAACCCGTCGGCTAGCGGTCCGACCCGATAAGGGTCTAAAGTTCTGGGGTTCTGGTGTAGCCAGCTGATATCCGGGCCAACACTTCCTGTTCCGTGTGCTGCTCATCTTTTACAGTCCGATTAGCAACTTGAGACGACGTGTACGACCGGATTGTTTCACCAGTAGACAGTTTACAAGATCATTTTAAACCAATAAGAAGCTGAATCATCATCAGACGGCAGCCGCTGAGTTCCCAGAATGCATTTCAGATGCGTTCCACCTCTTTTGCTCTCCACAGAGACCTGCATTCAACCAAAGCCTGCTCATTGATTGGTCGATACTACTCCAACTACAAACAGAAACCAGAACGCTTCCGATACCTAAATCTGGTCCCGTTGCTCCAGATTCTGATTCATATGCAGATATCTGGTTATTGACCCGTTTCCTTTTAGTAACCATGGTGATGTATTTAGTGGGCAGAGGAGACTACTGAGGGAGGAGACTACTGAGGGAGGAGGAGACTACTGAGGGAGGAGGAGACAGCTGAGGGAGGAGGAGACGCCTGCTCTCCTCCCTCAGCAGTCTCCTCCTCCCTCAGTAGTCTCCTCCTCCCTCAGTAGTCTCCTCCCTCAGCAGTCTCCTCCTCCCTCAGTAGTCTCCTCCTCCCTCAGTAGTCTCCTCCTCCCTCAGCAGTCTCCTCCTCCCTCAGTAGTCTCCTCCTCCCTCAGTAGTCTCCTCCTCCCTCAGTAGTCTCCTCCTCCCTCAGTAGTCTCCTCCTCCCTCAGTAGTCTCCTCCTCCCTCAGTAGTCTCCTCCCTCAGCAGTCTCCTCCTCCCTCAGCAGTCTCCTCCTCCCTCAGTAGTCTCCTCCTCCCTCAGTAGTCTCCTCCTCCCTCAGTAGTCTCCTCCCTCAGTAGTCTCCTCCTCCCTCAGTAGTCTCCTCCTCCCTCAGTAGTCTCCTCCCTCAGCAGTCTCCTCCTCCCTCAGTAGTCTCCTCCTCCCTCAGTAGTCTCCTCCTCCCTCAGTAGTCTCCTCCTCCCTCAGTAGTCTCCTCCCTCAGTAGTCTCCTCCTCCCTCAGTAGTCTCCTCCTCCCTCAGCAGTCTCCTCCTCCCTCAGTAGTCTCCTCCTGGTGAGGAGTGAGTCAGAGGGATCGTGACCTGTTAGCATGGTGGAATTAGCAAGCTAAGCTAGCTAAGTAGCCAGCCGTCCGTCCAGCGGGCTGGAGGCCAACGGCAGCGCTGTAAAGATAAATTGAGGGCGTATAAATCTTCGGATGTCTATAGTTAACTATCCTTCAGTAAAGTCAGTCACAAAGAGAGTCGTACAATATGGGAGAAGCGTTTCAGAGATGGAGAGAAAGGGTTGCTAAAATACTTAGCCTAAATATTGCTTAACATTTCTGTTCATTTTGTTTGTGCTCACCTTGATGCCTCATCTCACATTTTGTCAGTGGCCTTGTGATTTCTCTGAATCTCTGACGACGGTCACGACAAACAGTAGAAGAAGAAAACTAGCCATGTGATTGGTTGGCTGTTGAAACAGGTCCTGTGATCATTCATCATGTCACAGTTTGTCTGATCATCTTTTCTTTTTCTTTTCTCCAAACTCTTCGGCTGTCCATCAGTTTTGACCACGCCCACCACGGGAGCACCAATGGTAGCTGTAGCTCCTCCCACTCCATATCATCAGGCCCCTCCTCCTGTCCACAAACAAGCTCCACTTCCTGCCAATCATCCACCGCCTCCTCTCATACGAATCCAAGCCCCGCCTCTTCCTGGACCCGCCCACCCCCACCCACCTCTTGCACCTGCTCCAGTGCCAGCCCCGCCCCCAGCACTGGTACAAGTCCAAGCCCCGCCCCCAGCACTGGTACAAGTCCAAGCCCCGCCCCCAGTTCCGGTACAAGTCCAAGCCCCGCCCCCAGCTCCGGTACAAGTCCGAGCCCCGCCCCCAGCTCCAGTACAAGTCCAAGCCCCACCCCCAGCAGTCCAAGCCCCGCCCCCAGCTCCGGTACAAGTCCAAGCCCCGCCCCCAGCTCCAGTACAAGTCCAAGCCCCGCCCCCAGCTCCGGTACAAGTCCAAGCCCCGCCCCCAGCTCCAGTACAAGTCCAAGCCCCACCCCCAGCAGTCCAAGCCCCGCCCCCAGCACCGGTACAAGTCCAAGCCCCGCCCCCAGCTCCGGTACAAGTCCAAGCCCCGCCCCCAGCTCCGGTACAAGTCCAAGTCCCGCCCCCAGCTCATGTACCTCCACCAGTATCTGCTTCTACTCCTGCACCTGCTCCAGTGCCTCCTCCGGTACAAGTCCAAGCCCCGCCCCCAGCTGCTGCCCCTCCTGTAGTCCAAATTCTACCACCTCCTGCACCTGCCCCCTCACCTGCCCCCTCACCTGCCCCGCCCCCACAAACTCCAGGTGTGTACATCACAGGTTTGATGTGTGTAAACCAGTCAGTCTAGATCTGTAGAACCAATAGCTGGTGTGTCAGACATTCTCCATCATCACTGTTCATTCATTCATTCATTCCTGTGTCCATCTTTGGTACATCACGCTGACATCATCACCTGTCCATGTCAGAGCCAGACAGACGCTCAGCGACACCTGGAGGGACCAGAAAAGGCAAGTCAGGTGACCCTGGTCAGTCCTGGTCAGTCCTGGTCAGGTGACCCTGGTCAGTCCTGGTCAGGTGACCCTGGTCAGTCCTGGTCAGGTGACCCTGGTCAGTCTTGGTCAGGTGACCCTGGTCAGGTGACCCTGGTCAGTCCTGGTCAGTCCTGGTCAGGTGACCCTGGTCAGGTGACCCTGGTCAGTCCTGGTCAGTCCTGGTCAGGTGACCCTGGTCAGTCCTGGTCAGTCCTGGTCAGGTGACCCTGGTCAGTCCTGGTCAGTCCTGGTCAGGTGACCCTGGTCAGTCTTGGTCAGTCTTGGTCAGTCCTGGTCAGGTGACCCTGGTCAGGTGACCCTGGTCAGTCCTGGTCAGTCCTGGTCAGGTGACCCTGGTCAGTCCTGGTCAGTCCTGGTCAGGTGGCCCTGGTCAGTCCTGGTCAGGTGACCCTGGTCAGTCTTGGTCAGTCCTGGTCAGGTGACCCTGGTCAGGTACCCTGGCAGGTGGACCCTGGTCAGTCCCTGGGTCAGTGACCCTGGTCAGGTGACCTGGTCAGTGACCCTGGTCAGTCCTGGTCAGGTGACCCTGGTCAGGTGACCCTGGTCAGTCCTGGTCAGGTGACCCTGGTCAGGTGACCCTGGTCAGTCCTGGTCAGTCCTGGTCAGTCCTGGTCAGTCCTGGTCAGGTGACCCTGGTCAGGTGACCCTGGTCAGTCCTGGTCAGGTGACCCTGGTCAGGTGACCCTGGTCAGTCTTGGTCAGGTGACCCTGGTCAGGTGACCCTGGTCAGGTGACCCTGGTCAGTCCTGGTCAGGTGACCCTGGTCAGGTGACCCTGGTCAGTCCTGGTCAGGTGACCCTGGTCAGGTGACCCTGGTCAGTCCTGGTCAGGTGACCCTGGTCAGTCCTGGTCAGGTGACCCTGGTCAGTCTTGGTCAGTCCTGGTCAGGTGACCCTGGTCAGTCTTGGTCAGTCCTGGTCAGGTGACCCTGGTCAGTCTTGGTCAGTCCTGGTCAGGTGACCCTGGTCAGTCTTGGTCAGTCCTGGTCAGGTGACCCTGGTCAGTCCTGGTCAGGTGACCCTGGTCAGGTGACCCTGGTCAGGTGACCCTGGTCAGTCCTGGTCAGTCTTGGTCAGTCCTGGTCAGTCCTGGTCAGTCCTGTTCAGTCCTGGTCAGTCCTGGTCAGTCCTGGTCAGTCTTGGTCAGTCCTGGTCAGTCCTGGTCAGTCCTGGTCAGTCCTGGTCAGTCCTGGTCAGGTGTAGTTTGTAGACGTTGTGTGTTCCTGCCGGTTGAACTGGTTCAGTCGCTGTAGTCTGACCAATCGTCTCTCTCTCTACCATCACGCAGAGGTCAAATGGGAGGACCAGCAGAACAAAACAGCCAATGGTATGGCAACAACTGTTAGCCACACCCATCCCCAGACAGGTAGCTCCTCCCCCTGTAGTCATGTGATGAGAGGGTGATTAGAGGAAGTGGAGTAATTAGCTTTAAGCTGGATTTCCTGTCTCATCCGTCCATCCTTCAATCCATCCATTCATCCTCCATCATCCATTCATCAATGACTTCTCATCCTTAAGGTCTTTAGATGGTCCTGACCAAATTTCAAGTCAATCTGATTAAATCTGTCGGAATAGTTCGTTAAAGTACGCAGCCTGTAAAACGCTAAAAATGGGCAAAAATGGCACATTGAATTAAAAATGGCCGACTTCCTGTTGGGTTTGGGTTATACCTCCAAGAGGCTTTTTTGTGCGTCTCCACATGTTACATCTGCCTACCAAATTTCATACATGTAGGTGAAACCTGGGCGAGGGGCTTAATTGTTCCTACTTTCTAGGGGGCGCTAGAGAGTCATTTTTCAACATCCAAACCAGAGATCCTTAAAATAATACATTTTTCACTGCGTCTGATTAGTGTTCAAAGTTTAACAACTTTTCTGCACCTTAAGATCCTCAAAGATGCGAAAGAAGAAGAAAAAGAAAACTTCCTAGTTTCAACAGGGCCTTCGCTGCCCGGCGTTGTCGGTGCTCCGGCTCTAAAATAAATAAATAATAAAATAAGAACAAGATGAACATAAATGTGACGGATCACTTCTAGAGGAGGGAACGGGTCCAGTTCCTTTCCGAACCATCTGTGGCCGTCAGACATCCTGTTCATGACGAGGATTTCTGCAGATTGATGTTCAACACGTTTTATAAATGACTCGTACTGCGTCTACTAATATCAGACCGAACCATCCACCTGTTCTTCCATCTCTTCCTGCTTTCTGTGATTTCACGTGTTTGGTTGTCTTTCTTTTGTTTTCCATCCACCCGTCGTCGTGGTGATGTGAAGGGGAGGCGTTACCGGCGAGCAGAGAAGGTAGACATCTTTTATACTTCCTCTCTGGTTTTTCACAGTAAACCTCCAGAAACAGTGTGAAGGTGAAGAAGCTCATGCTGTCGGTTGAAAGATGAAAACACTGAATGAATGATTAGAGCGAGCTCAGTGTCTGTTGATGATGTCAGAGCTGCTGTCAGATGATTGGCCGGTCTGCATGGTGTGATGACATCACTCTGCTAAACAAAACAATGACATCATAGATTCTGATGTGTGATGTAATAATCAAACTGTCCTGTTGTGTCTCTGCAGGTGTGATGAAGGATCCATTAAAGGTGAGCAGACACATGACGCCGTCCATACGTCTCTGATGACATCACTGATGACATCACTGATGACATCACTGATGATGACTTAGATTGGATGTCTCTCACAGCCCGTAGCCCGTCTTTCTTCTTCCAATCCTGTTCGTGACCCATTTTATGTTGAAGACAAACTGAGCCTTTTAAAACTAGACGGGACTCGTAAGTTTGAGTATTTATTTGCAAAGAAACCGGAGAAAACACAGCGACAATTCGTCCTTATAATGTCCGGCCATCCCACATTCCAATGATCCAACTCCTAAATATAGCCGGCTAATCAGTCCAGTGAGAACAGACTAATATGGTTCACAAATTCCTGAGCATCCCCGAGGCCTTACACAATCCTCTGTGAGGACGTCAGCCAGGCCCGGGTGACCCCGTACACTATAATGACCCAAATGATTCCAGAACCAACTGATCCTGGTCTGAATATCTTCAGTCAGTCCTTCCTGCTGGATCTCATTCTCACTGACGGGCTGCACCATTATGTACAAAGCTGTGTGCAGAGACCAGGACCTCAGTATGTCTGTAACACAAAGAGCTCTAAGAGATCGGGGCACGGCGATCCGGTGGATCCCAGCAGGACGTCTGATGAGTAGGAGGTCCTTAATGTGGTCCAGGACCCGTTCACTACACACTGCTATAAGAATGAGGTCCTTAATGTGGTCCAGGACCCGTTCACTACACACTGCTATAAGAATGAGGTCCTTAATGTGGTCCAGGACCCGTTCACTACACACTGCTATAAGAATGAGGTCCTTAATGTGGTCCAGGACCCGTTCACTACACACTGCTATAAGAATGAGGTCCTTAATGTGGTCCAGGACCCGTTCACTACACACTGCTATAAGAATGAGGTCCTTAATGTGGTCCAGGACCCGTTCACTACACACTGCTATAAGAATGAGGTCCTTAATTGTGGTCCAGGACCCGTTCACTACACACTGCTATAAGAATGAGGTCCTTAATGTGGTCCAGGACCCGTTCACTACACACTGCTAAAAGAATGAGGTCCTTAATGTGGTCCAGACCACCTCTGAATGTGGTCTGAAAGATCCGATCTCAATGCGTCTTGAGTGCGTTCACACCTGTACTTAGAGCTGTCCACTAGTGATCCGATCATTGAGGACGCATGTTAACACCAGGTGTGAACGGGGCCTGAGGACGCATGTTAATACCAGGTGTGAACGGGGCCTGAGGACGCATGTTAACACCAGGTGTGAACGGGGCCTGAGGACGCATGTTAACACCAGGTGTGAACGGGGCCCGAGGACGCATGTTAACACCAGGTTTGAACGGGGCCTGAGGACGCATGTTAACACCAGGTGTGAACGGGGCCTGAGGACGCATGTTAACACCAGGTGTGAACGGGGCCCGAGGACGCATGTTAACACCAGGTGTGAACGGGGCCTGAGTGACAAAAGGGAAAGACACTGCCTCCTTTTTGTTTATAAGGCGTTATAAGGCAAGTTACCCTTCTACCTCTCTTCTCTTTTAAAATTCAAATCCATTTGTCATCACACACTCTCACAGGAAGTTTTATCTCTTGAAATTCCTCAGATCAATACTAGTTTGGCAAATTAGCTTTTAGTTTTTTTGCACCAAATAAATGGAACAAATGACAAAAAGGTTTTGAAATTCGACAGGTTTGTGCCAGTACATCAATTTAGATAAATGCTGGATGATATGGTTGTTGTAATAACTGGCAGAAATGGCTGTTATATCTTCTTATGTATTGTATATCCTCTCCTCCTGTCCTCCTGTCCTCCTGTCCTCCTGTCCTCCTCTCCTCTTGCCCTCCTGTCCTCCTGTCCTCCTCTCCTCCTCTCCTCCTGTCCTCCTGTCCTCCTGTCCTCCTCTCCTCCTGTCCTCCTGTCCTCCTGTCCTCCTGTCCTCCTCTCCTCCTCTCCTCCTGTCCTCCTGTCCTCCTCTCCTCCTGTCCTCCTGTCCTCCTGTCCTCCTCTCCTCCTGTCCTCCTGTCCTCCTGTCCTCCTCTCCTCTTGCCCTCCTGTCCTCCTGTCCTCCTCTCCTCCTCTCCTCCTGTCCTCCTGTCCTCCTGTCCTCCTGTCCTCCTCTCCTCCTCTCCTCCTGTCCTCCTGTCCTCCTCTCCTCCTGTCCTCCTTTCCTCCTGTCCTCCTCTCCTCCTCTCCTCCTGTCCTCCTCTTCTCCTCTCCTCCTCTCCTCCTGTCCTCCTCCTGTCCTCCTGTCCTCACTGTCCTCCTCTCCTCCTCTCCTCCTGCTCCTCCTCTTCTCCTCTCCTCCTGTCATCCTCTCCTCCTCTCCTCCTGTCCTCCTGTCCTCCTGTCCTCTGTCCTCCTCTCCTCCTCTCCTCCGTCCTCCTGTCCTCCTTACTCCTGTCCTCCTTTCCTCCTCTCTCCTCCTCTCCTCCTCTCCTCCTCTCCTCCTGTCCTCCTCTCCTCCTGCCCTCCTGTCCTCCCTCCTGTCCTCCTCTCCTCCTCTCCTCCTGTCCTCCTTTCCTCCTGTCACTCCTCTCCTTCTGTCCTCCTCTCCTCCTCTCCTCCTGTCCTCCTGCTCCTCCTCTCCCTCTCCTCCTCGTCCTCCTGTCCTCCTTCCTCCTCTCCTCCTCTCCTCCTCTCCTCCTGTCCTCTCTCCTCCTCCTCCACCTCTCTCCTCTCCTCCTGTCCCTCTTCCTCCTGCTCCTCCTCTCCTCTCTGCCTCTTCCTCCTCTCCTCCTCTCCTCCTGTCCTCCTCTCCTCCTCTCCTCCTGTCCTCCTCTCCTCCTCTCCTCCTCTCCTCCTGTCCTCCTGTCCTCCTCTCCTCCTGTCCTCCTCTCCTCCTCTCCTCCTGTCCTCCTGTCCTCCTCTCCTCCGCTCCTCCTGTCCTCCTGTCCTCCTCTCCTCCTGTCCTCCTCTCCTCCTGTCCTCCTCTCCTCCTCTCCTCCTCTCCTCCTGTCCTCCCTCCTCCTCTCCTCCGTCCTCCGTCCTCCTCTCCTCTCTCCTCCTCTCCTCCTGTCCTCCTGTCCTCCTCTCCTCCTCTCCTCCTGTCCTCCTGTCCTCCTCTCCTCCTCACCCCCTCTCCTCCTGTCCTCCTGTCCTCCTCTCCTCCTCTCCTCCTCTCCTCCTGCCCTCCTGTCCTCCTCCCTCCTCCTCCTCTCCTCCTCTCCTCCTCTCCTCCTGTCCTCCTCCTCTCCTCCTCTCCTCCTGTCCTCCTTCCTCCTCTTCCTCCTCCCTCCCTGTCCTCCTGTCCTCCTGTCCTCCTCTCCTCCTCTCCTCTCTCCTCTCTGTCCTCCTGTCCTCCTCTCCTCCTCTCCTCCTGTCCTCCTGTCCTCCTGTCCTCCTCTCCTCCTGTCTCCTCTCCTCCTCCTCTCCTCCTGTCCTCCTGTCCTTCCTCTCTCCTCTCCTCCTGCCTCCTCCTCTCCTCCTGTCCTCCTGTCCTCCTGTCCTCCTGTCCTCCTGTCCTCCTCTCCTCCTCTCTCTGTCTCCTGTCCTCCTGTCCTCCTCTCCTCCTCTCCTCCTCTCCTCCTCCTCTCCTCCTCCCCTCCTCTCCTCCTCTCCTCCTGTCCTCCTGCTGTCCTCCTCTCCTCCTGTCCTCCTGTCCTCCTCTCCTCCTGTCCTCCTCTCCTCCTCTCCTCCTGTCCTCCTCTCCTCCTCTCCTCCTCTCCTCCTCTCCTCCTGTCCTCCTCTCCTCCTGTCCTCCTCTCCTGCTGTCCTCCTCTCCTCCTGTCCTCCTGTCCTCCTGTCCTCCTCTCCTCCTCTCCTCCTCTCCTCCTGTCCTCCTGTCCTCCTGTCCTCCTCTCCTCCTCTCCTCCTGTCCTCCTGTCCTCCTCTCCTCCTCTCCTCCTCTCCTCCTCTCCTCCTGTCCTCCTCTCCTCCTCTCCTCCTCTCCTCCTCTCCTCCTCTCCTCCTGTCCTCCTGTCCTCCTTTCTTCCGTCTCCAGAAGAAGGACAGTCTGTCCTTTAAATCATCAGACAGTGATGTCAGCGACGTGTCGGCCATGACCACCGACAGCCGATCCATCCGCAGAATCAGGTGAGACCAGCGGCCAATCACAGCTTCAGAGAAACCAATGTGATCAGAGACGTCATGTGACCCCGCCAACAGAAAAACAAGATGTTCAGCCTTGCATCCCATAATGCATCAGTCATCCTTCAGCATGTTTTACTTTCTGTTGTTAGCTTAAGTTAGCATCTTGTTATACAATTACCATGTTATTAGCATGTTGTTTGTTAGCATTGTCTTGTTTCTGTTAGCATATTAGCATGATAGCATTGTCTTGTTTCTGTTAGCATGTTAGCATGGTCTTATTTCTGTTAGCATGTTAGCATGATAGCATTGTCTTGTTTCTGTTAGCATGTTAGCATGGTCTTATTTATGTTAGCATAGTAGCATGTTAGCATGGTCTTGTTTCTGTTATCATGTTGTTTGTTAGCATGGTCTTGTTTCTGTTAGCATGTTGTTTGTTACCATGGTCTTATTTCTGTTAGCATGTTAGCAAGGTCTTGTTTATGTTAGCATATTAGCATGTTAGCATGGTCCTATTTCTGTTAGCATGTTAGCATGATAGCATTGTCTTGTTTCTGTTAGCATGTTAGCATGGTAGCATGATAGCAGGGTCTTGTTTCTGTTAGCATGTTGTTTGTTAGCATGGTCTTGTTTCTGTTAGCATATTAGCATGTTAGCATGGTCCTATTTCTGTTAGCATGTTAGCATGATAGCATTGTCTTGTTTCTGTTAGCATGTTAGCATGATAGCAGGGTCTTGTTTTTGTTAGCATGTTCTTTGTTAGCATGGTTTTGTTTCTGTAGCATGTTAGCATGTGTAGCTCTTCGTCCTTCAGTCTCTTGCTGCATGTCTTATCTGCATGCTGCTGTTCTCTCCTCTCATTCGCTGAGGCAGTCGGGCGGAGTCTCTGGAGGGCCAATCAGTGGAGGGGGCTACGCTGCGGAAGAGCGAATCAGTGGAGGGGGCTACGCTGCGGAAGAGCGAATCAGTGGAGGAAGCAGAGGAGGTGGAGTCTGAGCCTTCAAAGTAAGAGACCGACCAATGAGGCGCTCCAGCAACAGTAGTGACTCCACCCACTTCCTCTGTGTGCCCCCCCCCCATCTCCAGTTCACGTGATTGACAGGTGTGGTTGCTCCCCTCTCCTCCTGCAGGGCGGCGCCGGCGTCCGGAGCTCCGATCACCAAGTCGTCGAGCGTCGGTGGAGAGATTTGTTCGTTGGGGAGAAATGACGACGACGACGACGACAAGAAGCGACGCCCGAGCTTTGGAGCGAAGATGATGGGAATCGTTGGACTGGGAAAGAAGAGTCAGAGCGCCTCCCAGCTCAACCCAGAGGGTTAGTCCCAGTTTAACCAGTAACAGTGACCAGTTAGTCCCAGTTTAACCAGTAACAGTGACCAGTTAGTCCCGGTTTAACCAGTAACAGTGACCAGTTAGTCCCAGTTTAACCAGTAACAGTGACCAGTTAGTCCCAGTTTAACCAGTATCAGTGACCAGTTAGTCCCAGTTTAACCAGTATCAGTGACCAGTTAGTCCCAGTTTAACCAGTATCAGTGACCAGTTAGTCCCAGTTTAACCAGTAACAGTGACCAGTTAGTCCCAGTTTAACCAGTATCAGTGACCAGTTAGTCCCAGTTTAACCAGTATCAGTGACCAGTTAGTCCCAGTTTAACCAGTAACAGTGACCAGTTAGTCCCAGTTTAACCAGTAACAGTGACCAGTTAGTCCCAGTTTAACCAGTAACAGTGACCAGTTAGTCCCAGTTTATCCAGTAACAGTGACCAGTTAGTCCCAGTTTAACCAGTATCAGTGACCAGTTAGTCCCAGTTTAACCAGTAACAGTGACCAGTTAGTCCCAGTTTAACCAGTATCAGTGACCAGTTAGTCCCAGTTTAACCAGTAACAGTGACCAGTTAGTCCCAGTTTAACCAGTATCAGTGACCAGTTAGTCCCAGTTTAACCAGTAACAGTGACCAGTTAGTCCCAGTTTAACCAGTATCAATGACCAGTTAGTCCCAGTTTAACCAGTATCAATGACCAGTTAGTCCCAGTTTAACCAGTATCAGTGACAAGTTAGTCCCAGTTTATCCAGTAACAGTGACCAGTTAGTCCCAGTTTAACCAGTATCAGTGACCAGTTAGTCCCAGTTTAACCAGTAACAGTGACCAGTTAGTCCCAGTTTAACCAGTATCAGTGACCAGTTAGTCCCAGTTTAACCAGTAACAGTGACCAGTTAGTCCCAGTTTAACCAGTATCAGTGACCAGTTAGTCCCAGTTTAACCAGTAACAGTGACCAGTTAGTCCCAGTTTAACCAGTAACAGTGACCAGTACCTACCTACCTACCTGTCTACCTGTCTACCTACCTACCTGTCTACCTACCTGTCTACCTGCCTGTCTACCTACCTACCTGTCTACCTACCTGTCTACCTACCTACCTGTCTACCTACCTGTGTACCTACCTACCTGTCTACCTGTCTACCTGCCTGTCTACCTACCTACCTGTCTACCTACCTGTCTACCTGTCTACCTACCTGTCTACCTACCTACCTGTCTACCTGTCTACCTACCTACCTGTCTACCTACCGGTCTACCTACCTACCTGTCTACCTACCTGTCTACCTTCCTACATGTCTACCTGCCTGTCTACCTACCCGTCTGTCTACCTACCTACCTGTCTACCTACCTGTCTACCTACCTACCTGTCTACCTACCTGTCTGTCTACCTACCTACCTGTCTACCTACCTGTCTACCTACCTAGCAGCCCATATTCATCTCTTCTTCTTCTGTCTCTCTGTCTCGGTCCGTCTCCCTCCGTCCGTCCAGAGGAAGAGAAGAAGAAGAAGGTGGTGAGACTTCCTGTCCAGAGGAGCGTAGAAACCGGTCTGGCTGTCGACTTTAAAGCTCGTTTCACCCGCCAGCCGAGCCGCGACCCGGACGCCGAGGACCCCAAACCTGGAGCGTAAGATTCACACCTGTTCTTAATCTATCACTCCTCTTTTAATCTCTCACTCCTCTTCTTAATCTGTCACTCCTCTTTTAATCTCTCACTCCTCTTCTTGATCTATCACTCCTCTTTTAATCTGTCACTCCTTTTTAAATATTTCACTCCTCTTTTAATCTCTCACTCCTCTTTTAATCGGTCACTCCTCTTCTTAATCTCTCACTCCTCTTTTAATCTCTCACTCCTCTTTTAATCGGTCACTCCTCTTCTTAATCTCTCACTCCTCTTTTAATCTCTCACTCCTCTTTTAATCTGTCACTCCTCTTCTTAATCTCTCACTCCTCTTTTAATCTCTCACTCCTCTTCTTAATCTCTCACTCCTCTCTTAATCTCTCACTCCTCTTTAATCTCTCACTCCTCTTTAATCTCTCACTCCTCTTCTTAATCTCTCACTCCTCTTTAATCTCTCACTCCTCTTTAATCGGTCACTCCTCTTTAATCTGTCACTCCTCTTTTAATCTCTCACTCCTCTTTTAATCTCTCACTCCTCTTTTAATCTGTCACTCCTCTTCTTAATCTCTCACTCCTCTCTTAATCTCTCACTCCTCTTTAATCGGTCACTCCTCTTTTAATCTGTCACTCCTCTTTTAATCTCTCACTCCTCTTCTTAATCTCTCACTCCTCTTTAATCTCTCACTCCTCTTTAATCGGTCACTCCTCTTTAATCTGTCACTCCTCTTTTAATCTCTCACTCCTCTTTTAATCTCTCACTCCTCTTCTTAATCTCTCACTCCTCTTTAATCTCTCACTCCTCTTCTGTCTCTTCAGGTTGATATTTCCAGGAGTGAAGTTGGCGTCAGACAAACATTTCTCCGGTTTCCTGGGTGGATTAGGCCCCGCCCAGCTGGTTGGACGGCAGACTCTGGCCACGCCCCCTATGGGTAATGACCAATCAAACTTTATTAACATATATATAATGTTATTATTATATTTTATTATTTATTTTACATGTATTAATTCATATATTAGTGACAGTTTTAACAGAGACACTAATTAATAACACTCTCCCCTCTGATTGGCTGATTGTTGGTCAGGTGACATCCAGATCGGGATGGTGTACAGGAAGGAGCGCCTGGACGTGGAGGTGATCCGAGCCCGGGGGCTTGTGGGTAAACAAGGCAACAAGAACAACACTCCAGGTGAAAATTCTACACACTAATACACTGTGTACTTCTTCTAGAAACAACGCTTAGAACACACTATAGTATAGTTGTGTATGTATACAAGGACATATATGTCACTCCTCAACATGTTACATGTATATATATATATATTCTGTATATATATATCTGTATCTATATCTACTGTATATCTATCTATCTATATCTATAGATAGATAGATAGATATATCCATATCTATATCTATATCTATTTATCTATATATCCATATCTATATCTTTATCTATATATATAGATATGTATATATAGATATAGATATATATACATATCTATATATATATGTACATATCTATATCTATATATCTGTATCTATTTCTATATATCCATATCTATATCTATATCCATATCTATATCTATATCAATATATCTATAGCTATATATATATACACATATAGATAGATAGATATAGATTCATTTATATATCTATGTCTATATATCTATATACAGTATATCCATATATCTATATCTATATATCTATATAACCATATCTATATCTATATATCTATTTATCTATATATCCATATATCTATATCTATATATCTATATATCTGTATCTATATCTATGTCTATATATCTATATACAGTATATCCATATATCTATATCTATATATCCATATCTATATCTATATATCTATATATCTCTATATCCATATATCTATATCTATATCTATATCTATATATCTATATCTATATATCTGTATCTCTATATCTATATCTATATATCTATATCTATATATGTATATCTATATCTATATCTATATATCTATATCTATATATGTATATGTATATCTATATCTATATCTATATCTATATCTATATCTATATCTATATATCTATAGCTCCCTATGTGAAGGTGTATCTGATGGATAACGGGAAGTGTGTGTTGAAGAGAAGAACTCGTCTGGCAAGAAAAACACTTGATCCGCTTTATCAACAACAGCTGCAGTTTGAAGAAAACCCCGAAGGAAAAGTACTGCAGGTAATATATACAAATATATACAAATATGTATATATATATATATATACATATACAGTATATACATACCTGTCTGTCTGTCTTCAGATCATCGTGTGGGGCGACTACGGTCGGATGGATCATAAATCTTTCATGGGAGCCGGTCAGATCCTATTGGACGATCTGGACCTGTCCATCATGGTGATTGGCTGGTTTAAACTGTTTCCTGCCACCTCATTGGTGGATGCTGCCTTGGCCCCGCTAACCAATAAGGAGGTAGAGGGCACAAAGTCGTAGCGTCAGGAGGCGGGACCGACTGTATCGCCATAGCAACGGGCCGGGAGGGGACACATTGTCGCCGGCAGAGCCAAAAAAGTCCCATGATCCTCCTCTGCTGCTGCATGTTGCATGATGACATCACATCGATGACGTAACAGTGTCACAATTCACAATGATGTCACCGGGAGGAGGAAGGAGGCTCCGCCCCCTGATGCTTAAACAGGAAATTCCCCCACAGTGTGGGCGGGGCTAAACAGCAAAGGATGCTGGGAAAAGAAAAGACAGGAGCGGCCATGTGACCTCCAGCTGCCAGCCAATCACAGCAGCTCCTCAGGGGTCATGTGAATGTTAGCGTCCTGTCCAGAAACCATAGACCCAGTCACCTGATCGTTTCCATGGAGACCCCGAATGTTCTCTATGTTTTTACATAGAACAACATTAGAACATAACAAAACATCAACTGTGAAAAAGGTTAAGAACATGAGAACTGAAAAATAAAAACATTCTCTCTGAAAATGTGTTCTTTATGATCGACACAACAAGGTTCTTTAGGGTTCTATGGGTATCAAGATTCAGGTTCTGCTGACAAGACGAGGTTCTTTAGGGTTTTACAGTTTTCAAAATTCAGGTTCTGCTGACAAGAGTAGGTTCTTTAGGGCTCTACAGGTATCAAGATTCAGGTTCTGCTGACAAGACGAGGTTCTTTAGGGTTTTACAGTTTTCAAAATTCAGGTTCTGCTGACAAGACTAGGTTCTTTAGGGTTTTACAGTTTTCAAAATTCAGGTTCTGCTGACAAGACGAGGTTCTTTAAGGTTCTACAGGTATCAAGATTCCGGTTCTGCTGACAAGACGAGGTTCTTTAAGGTTCTATAGGTATCAAGATTCAGGTTCTGCTGACAGGACAAGGTTCTTTAAGGTTCTACAGGTATCACTGACAAGATTCAGGTTCTGCTGACAGGATGAGGTTCTTTAAGGTTCTACAGGTATCACTGCCCAGCAGTCCGGTGACAGCATTCTGGCCTCCAGACCTTTCTATTTACTCTGTGACCTTCGTACCTCGTTGTCTTTGTAACTGTGTGACTTGTTGTAGTTTTTTGTAGCTTGAGAACATTGTAACACTTTTAGGGCGGTTGTAGCTCGGTGGGTAGAGCGGGTCGTCCTTTAACCGCCGGGTTGGCGGTTCGATCCCCGGCTCTTACAGACTACATGTTGAAGTGTCCTTGAGTGAATGTATGTACTCTGACAAATAAAGGTTTCTTTTTCTTCTTTTTTAGTGGTCGGGGTGAACTGTCTGTTTTCTTTTATAATCTTTTCTCCTGGTTCACCTGGTTCTGCTGGTTCTGCTGGTTCTCCTGGTTCTGCTGTATCCCAGGGAGCCAGATCTACTAACTGTCTTTTTGTTTACGTGTTTATTTCGTCAGTTTGTTTGAGCAGACAGATTATTTGTTGTTATGACCTTTGTTCATTCTGAGTTCTATTGTTTCACTTTATCGTAGTAATAAATCTTTTTTACTAAACTTATAATTTAGTCCTGAGACTGTGGTTTGGGTACCGGGGAGGGAACGTCCTTTATTCTTCTATGTTAGGTTCCTATCCTACTTCAGTATCAGAGTACTTCCTGTTGTTGTTCACCCTCCTACTACTACTTGTACTTCAGAATCAGAGTACTTCCTGTTGTTGTTCACCCTCCTACTACTACTTGTACTTCAGTATCAGAGTACTTGTTGTTCGCCCTCCTACTACTACTTGTACTTCAGTATCAGAGTACTTGTTGTTCGCCCTCCTACTACTACTTGTACTTCAGTATCAGAGTACTTGTTGTTCGCCCTCCTACTACTACTTGTACTTCAGTATCAGAGTACTTGTTGTTCGCCCTCCTACTACTACTTGTACTTCAGTATCAGAGTACTTGTTGTTCGCCCCCCTACTACTACTTGTACTTCAGTATCAGAGTACTTGTTGTTCGCCCTCCTACTACTACTTGTACTTCAGTACCAGAGTACTTCTTGTTGTTGTTCGCCCTCCTACTACTACTTGTACTTCAGTACCAGAGTACTTGTTGTTCGCCCTCCTACTACTACTTGTACTTCAGTACCAGAGTACTTCTTGTTGTTGTTCACCCTCCTACTACTACTTGTACTTCAGTACCAGAGTACTTGTTGTTCGCCCTCCTACTACTACTTGTACTTCAGTACCAGAGTACTTGTTGTTCGCCCTCCTACTACTACTTGTACTTCAGTATCAGAGTACTTGTTGTTCGCCCTCCTACTACTACTTGTACTTCAGTATCAGAGTACTTGTTGTTCGCCCTCCTACTACTAGTTGTACTTCAGTACCAGAGTACTTGTTGTTCGCCCTCCTACTACTACTTGTACTTCAGTACCAGAGTACTTGTTGTTGTTGTTCGCCCTCCTACTACTACTTGTACTTCAGTATCAGAGTACTTGTTGTTCGCCCTCCTACTACTACTTGTACTTCAGTATCAGAGTACTTGTTGTTCGCCCTCCTACTACTACTTGTACTTCAGTACCAGAGTACTTGTTGTTCGCCCTCCTACTACTACTTGTACTTCAGTACCAGAGTACTTCTTGTTGTTGTTCGCCCTCCTACTACTACTTGTACTTCAGTACCAGAGTACTTGTTGTTCGCCCTCCTACTACTACTTGTACTTCAGTATCAGAGTTCTTCTTGTTGTTGTTCGCCCTCCTACTACTACTTGTACTTCAGTATCAGAGTACTTCTTGTTGTTGTTCGCCCTCCTACTACTACTTGTACTTCAGTATCAGAGTACTTGTTGTTCGCCCTCCTACTACTACTTGTACTTCAGTATCAGAGTTCTTGTTGTTCGCCCTCCTACTACTACTTGTACTTCAGTATCAGAGTACTTCTTGTTGTTGTTCGCCCTCCTACTACTACTTGTACTTCAGTACCAGAGTACTTGTTGTTCGCCCTCCTACTACTACTTGTACTTCAGTACCAGAGTACTTGTTGTTCGCCCTCCTACTACTACTTGTACTTCAGTACCAGAGTACTTCTTGTTCGCCCTCCTACTACTACTTGTACTTCAGTATCAGAGTACTTGTTGTTCGCCCTCCTACTACTACTTGTACTTCAGTACCAGAGTACTTCTTGTTCGCCCTCCTACTACTACTTGTACTTCAGTACCAGAGTACTTCTTGTTGTTGTTCGCCCTCCGGTCCAGCAGGGTTCGCTGTTCGCTTCCGCCGCTTCGCTCTCGTCTCAGCGAACTGTCGTCGACGCGGAACTCCGTGTGTGTGTTTGGTGTGTTTACGGCCCCGCTGGCTCTCTTTGTCCGCAGAAAAGGAGCAGAATGTTCGCCGTGCAGCTGCTGCGGGTGTCGGTACATGAGCGGATCAGCGCCGCCGCTGAAGACGTTCTGCTGCGGGTGGAAAAAGGAGAAGAAGCGGCTGAAATCCCGGCGCTGAGAGCGCTGCTCACCGAGCGGCTAACGGCGGCTGCGGAGGAGATTGTCGGTCTGTTTGAGGAAACCGTGGCGGAGTACGAAGACAGAGCTGAGCGGTCAGAGCGGGAGATCTGCCGCCAGAGGAGGCTGCTCGATACCGTGCTGAAGCCCCAAGTCAAGCTGCACAGAGCAGGTCAGATAGAACCTGCTTGGACTGTTTAGAACCCAGTAGAACCTAGCTTTAGATTTTAGGAGAATAAAATATTAAAAAGGATGGTAAAGAGAGAGAGAGGAGAACAAAAAGAAAAGAAAAAGATAAGATTAAACACACTAGCAAACATCCATAAACATTCCAAAGAAAAAGTTAAATGGAATTAAGTTTCTCATTCATATATCATCAATAAAAACGTATTATTAGTTAGTAATTTACAGAGATAATCCATAAGTTAAACATTGGGGAGATAAAAACAAACCTTTAACAGCTTTCTTAAATTGTTCTGGTGGCAACTTTAAACTATGAGATGGCTGAGCTGAACCTCGGTACATTAAACCGAACTGTTTCTTTCCAACTCATTTACAAGTTTTACACTTTATTCAACTTTATGGTCAATAAACCTCATTTATATGAAATTAAACCTCATTTTTTTTAGTAAAAAAAAAAATGGCATGGTCAAAACATGGTCCAAACATGGAATTGGGCCAGAATCTCATCTTTGAGTGTCTGTTGTTGTTGTGGCGTCTCCTCAGAGTCTCTAACCGACCTCCAGCCTCCAGTCCACCATGAGGACCTGGACCAGACCGACCTCCAGCCTCAAGTCCACCATGAGGACCTGGACCAGACCGACCTCCAGCCTCAAGTCCACCATGCAGACCTGGACCAGACCGACCTCCAGCCTCCAGTCCACCCTGCAGACCTGGACCAGACCGACAGCGATGCTTCCTTCCCGTCGACGCCTCGCTCTCCTTCAGCCGCCTCATCCGTCCACGGTGACGATGTTCCGGAGGGTAACTGGACCGAACAGGGTCGGACTCTGAGACCGCTGTGGAGAAAGAAGAGAGGTCGGCCGCCGCTCGCCGTCAGGAACAAACGGACGAGGTTGAGTCCGGCTCAGAGTTTCAGCTGCCATGCGTGTGGACGCTCTCTGCAGGGGAAAGGCTTCCTGCTCAAACACGTCCTGCTGGTCTGCGCCAAGGACCCGGATTGCTGCTGCGGCTTCTGCGGCGAGCGTTTGGACTCCGCCACCGACCTGACGGCTCACCTGCAAACGCACCAGGAGACGAGTAAAACCTGCTCCTTCTGCGGGAAAATCTTCCAGTCCATTCTGGCGCAGGAGCTGCACGTGCGCCTGCACACCGGAGAGAAACCGTACAGCTGCGACGTCTGCGGCAAGAAGTTCTGCCAGGAGAGCAACCTGGCGTCGCACTCGCGCATCCACACCGCAGAGAAACCCTTCAAATGTAAAGAGTGCAGCCGGGCCTTCTATCACATGACGTCTTTGGAGCGTCACATGCAGGATCACGGCAGCGAGGAGGTGCACACCTGCAGCGTCTGCAGTCAGGAGTTCACCAAGCGGCGCAGCCTGCGACGACACATGGCGACTCATCAGAAGGAAGCCACAGAAAAACCAAAGAGATACCGCAGCTCGGCGCCCTCCTACGGCTGCAAAGCGTGTGGGGACGCCTTCGACAAGAGGAGCTTTTTGGTGAAACACGTGGAGACTCACCTGCAGGACCCGGACTGCTGCTGCGGACTCTGTGGACACCAGTACGAGTCCGTCGCCAGCCTCGCCACTCACCTGCACTCCCATCGCGAGATCGCCAATACCTGCCACGTCTGCGGGAAGTGCTTCAGTGCTCAGGCGGCGCTGCTGATGCACATGAGGATCCACACGGGAGAGAAACCGTACTCCTGCAGTTTCTGCGGGAAGAGCTTCAACCAGAGCGGCAACCTGAAGACGCACCTGAAGATCCACAGTGGCGAGCGGTCGTTCTGCTGCAGCCTCTGCGGAAAGGGCTTCACCCAGAAACAGACGCTCAACACTCACGTCCGCTTCCACAACAAGGAGAGACACTTCCTGTGCCAGGTGTGCGGGAAGGGCTTCATGCAGGAAGTGGACCTGAAGAGACACATGCTGATCCACACCGGAGAGAAACCGTACAGCTGCAGGGTCTGCGGGAAGAGCTTCCAGGCCAAACGCTCGCTCAACGGACACCTCAAAGTCCACCTCAGAGTCCACATGGCTGGAAGGGGGACGCCGGGACCGGAGCTGGATAGGACCTCGGAGCAGCAGAGGACGGACGGTTTCTACTCCGGCTTCATCCAGCTGTAGAGCTCTAAAGGACAGACGGTTTCTACTCCGGCTTCATCCAGCTGTAGAGCTCTAAAGGACAGATGGTTTCTACTCCGGCTTCATCCGGCTGTAGAGCTCTAAAGGACGGACGGTTTCTACTCCTGCTTCATCCAGCTGTAGAGCTCTAAAGGACGGACGGTTTCTACTCCTGCTTCATCCGGCTGTAGAGCTCTAAAGGACGGACGGTTTCTACTCCTGCTTCATCCAGCTGTAGAGCTCTAAAGGACGGATGGTTTCTTCTCCTGCTTCATCCAGGTGTAGAGCTCTAAAGGACGGACGGTTTCTACTCCGGCTTCATCCAGCTGTAGAGCTCTAAAGGACGGACGTATTCAACTCCTGCTTCATCCAGGTGTAGAGCTCTAAAGGACAGACGGTTTCTACTCCGGCTTCATCCAGCTGTAGAGCTCTAAAGGACAGACGGTTTCTACTCCGGCTTCATCCAGCTGTAGAGCTCTAAAGGACGGACGGTTTCTACTCCTGCTTCATCCAGGTGTAGAGCTCTAAAGGACGGACGGTTTCTACTCCTGCTTCATCCAGGTGTAGAGCTCTAAAGGACAGACGGTTTCTACTCCGGCTTCATCCAGCTGTAGAGCTCTAAAGGACAGACGGTTTCTACTCCTGCTTCATCCAGCTGTAGAGCTCTAAAGGACGGACGGTTTCTACTCCGGCTTCATCCAGCTGTAGAGCTCTAAAGGACAGACGGTTTCTACTCCTGCTTCATCCAGCTGTAGAGCTCTAAAGGACAGACGGTTTCTACTCCGGCTTCATCCAGCTGTAGAGCTCTAGAGGACATCAGTAAACATCAGATATCAATAACCACATAAAACAATCAATGAGGTTCTTGAAGAACTCTTTCCAGTCCAGAACTCTGAGTCCAGCAGCTGGATCAGGTTCGCTCTTTCGTTCTGTGTGCTCAGTTTATAATGAGAGGGATTTATCTGACGATGCTAAGCTAACGTCTACTCTCTTAGCCAAATGTTATCAGCATAATCTCCCACAATTTGTGTAAATCTTCATTATTTAACATTAAATCAGTAAATATGAGTAACAACTAGTTTGTTTTCATTATAACGTTGACTGTTGTTTAATAGTGTCAGATAAAAATCATATTATCAGTATTATATCATATTATATATATATATTATATATATATTATATATATATTTTACACAAAGATCGATGGAATCATTTCCAAAATTCACAACATGTTTTTATTTAATGGAATATTCAGCTTCAGTCCATAATATTTGTTGGTGTTTAGCCTTTAAAAACACATAAACACATAAATGACATCAGTAGAACCACAATAACCTCCTTATTTAGATCCTCGACCAACACACAGAGGTCTCACTCTGAGTTAAATCAGCAGTTTAATGACGTCACCAACAGTTCAGTCACACCACAGAAGAAGAAGTTAAATGCACGTTCAGCTTGTTTCACAGGAAGTGACGCAGTGACATCACCTCTGACGGAGGAACAGAAGAAGAAAATAATGAGATGTTTAAAGTATTCCAGTGTTTAAGATTATAAAGCTGAAATATGAATATCAGACTGACCTCGGGGATCAAGCAGGTAAACTGGTTCCTAACACAGAGGAGATAGATCTATATCTATATCTATATCTATACTCCAGCAGAGTAAAGGCCACTGAAGCAGATAATATTCTCTGACTAGATGAAGCTGCCAGAGACGACGTGGACGCCCCGGTCTCTGAGGTTGACCTTCTGGATGCTGTCGGAGCGTTTCCCTCCGCTGTAAAATAATCCCTCTGGTGTTCAGGATGATGAATGATTCAATAGGATACTTCCAGCTCACTCTACGAAGCAAATATTAGCTTTCTTCTAAAAAAGGTAAAGAAGAGACCGACCCTGCAGATCAGAAGGTCTGAACTAAAGTCTGAACACAACACGGTGTCATCAGGTCTCAACAGGATCCTCATCAGACCCCATTTACTCCTGACAGGGTTAGTAATGTTCGTCTGCTTTTAAATACACTATATATATATATATATACATATACTGTATATATACAGTATATGTATATATATATATACTGTATATACTGTGTATATATATATATATAGATATATCATACCACTTTTCCAAGGAAAGATGTGAAGGAGAATTCAGGACGACGGCGGTGTTGAGAGTCCGACTGCTGTAACACTATAAGCTCGGTAACAATGATGCGACGGCGGCGGATGTCAGTGAGTTGGTGACGAGGTTCTGTCGTAGTGAAACTACAATGATCTGAAGATGGACTAGTAAACACTCTTCTTCCCTCCGTACGTTCTTAAACACTTTACATCAACAGATAATAAAGGATTACTTTACCTTAAACGTGGACAACCGCTGAAAAACATCACTTCATTACCAAGGTGGAAGGTGAAATATAAAAAGGAATATATGATAAATATTGAGTTTTTGTCTGAGTTCTGGTGAAGGATTAGAACCATTAAATGTATATTTCTTTTTGGAAGTAATATTTATTTATGTTGATTGCTTGTTTATTGACAGTTTGCTATATGTAATTATAATGAATTAAAAATAAAGTGAAACTAAATGGTCGTCAACGTCCACTGATATGAAACATGAATCACAATTAATATATGAGTGTATGAAAATAATCTGTAAAATAAGCAAGATGAGTCCTCCAGTCCAGCAGGGGGCAGACTATTGGACCACAGCCTGATCTCAGTAGAACCCGTGAGTCCTCCGGTCCAGCAGGGGGCAGACTATTGGACCACAGCCTGATTTCAGTAGAACCAGTGAGTCCTCCGGTCCAGCAGGGGGCAGACTATTGGACCACAGCCTGATCTCAGTAGAACCCGTGAGTCCTCCGGTCCAGCAGGGGGCAGACTATTGGACCACAGCCTGATCTCAGTAGAACCCGTGAGTCCTCCGGTCCAGCAGGGGGCAGGACCACAGCCTGATCTCAGTAGAACCCGTAAGTCCTGCGGTCCAGCAGGGGGCAGACTATTGGACCACAGCCTGATCTCAGTAGAACCCGTGAGTCCTCCGGTCCAGCAGGGGGCAGACTATTGGACCACAGCCTGATCTCAGTAGAACCAGTGAGTCCTCCGGTCCAGCAGGGGGCAGACTCCTCTTTCTCCCTCCCCCCAGTGTAAACCCGCTGACCCGGACCTGACCCGGACCAGATCCATGTTGTTTTCCTCCGCTCTGTACCGGGATGTCTCTGACGGTGTCGGTATCGGAGCAGCTGACCCGGGTCGGGGAGGAGGTTCTGAGGCTGCTGGAGAAGCGCAGCGGCCTCTCCGGAGCCTCCGGCGGCCGCCTGCTCCGCCTGCTGCGGCGGCTGCTCACCGAGCGGCTGGCGGCGGCGGCGGAGCGGGTCACCGGGCTGCTGGAGCTGGAGGTGGAGAAGGACCGGCGGGAGGTGGAGGAGGACCGGCGGGAGGTGGAGGAGGACCGGCGGCAGCTGGAGGAGGACCGGCGGCAGCTGGAGGAGGACCGGCGGGAGGTGGAGCGCCAGAGCCGGCTACTGGAGGCAGTGCTGAGCCCGGTGGTCCGACTGACCCGGACGGGTGAGTTTACAACGGTGTTATCGATCATATCAGATACTATTGATTGGTGAAACGTCACTGCTGTGGTCATGACGTCACGAACAGAGTTGATGAAAGAGAATAATAACTTTGGTTCCTTCAACATAAAACAGGTTTATATATAAAACAGGAATAAAATAAATAGATATAAGTAATACAAAGACAAGTAAATATAAAAAAAATGATGATTTCTGTGGTTCTTCATCCCAATTCTCTCTTTTGTTTTGAAATGTAGTCAATCACGTGACAAACTTCCTGTTTCTGGACCTTCCTGTTAGTGGAGGGAACCAGAGAGATGATCACTTCCTGTTAGTGGAGGGAACCAGAGAGATGATCACTTCCTGTTAGTGGAGGGAACCAGGGAGATGATCACTTCCTGTTAGTGGAGGGAACCAGGGAGATGATCACTTCCTGTTAGTGGAGGGAACCAGGGAGATGGTCACTTCCTGTTAGTGGAGGGAACCAGAGAGATGATCACTTCCTGTTAGTGGAGGGAACCAGGGAGATGATCACTTCCTGTTAGTGGAGGGAACCAGAGAGATGATCACTTCCTGTTAGTGGAGGGAACCAGGGAGATGATCACTTCCTGTTAGTGGAGGGAACCAGGGAGATGATCACTTCCTGTTAGTGGAGGGAACCAGGGAGATGATCACTTCCTGTTAGTGGAGGGAACCAGAGAGATGATCACTTCCTGTTGGACTACAGAAATACTTCATCCCTGCAGCGCTCTATAGACTCTAAATCTAAGAACTGTTGTTCTTCTTGTGGACGTGCTGATGAATCATCTGTCTGTTGATTTAAATCATCACTGATGTTCCTCTCTGTAAGAACCAACACCACCGACCTGGTTCAGACCAACATTAAACCTCTGATTATCCTTCCTCCTTCCAGACGCCATCAGGACCACCAGCGCCGCCAACCCCCCCACAGGCCCGCCCAGCTCTGCCTCCTCAGACGTCTCTGCAGCCGACAGCGACGAAGACTGGCGGGGAAGCGACAACTCATCCAGTAATAAAGAGACAAACAGGACGGACGGAGGGCGGCGGAGACGGCAGGCGGCGGCAGCATCGGACCGGCCGGCGGCTCGCCGCTGTGTCGTCTGTGGAAAAACTTTCCGCCACAAAGGGAACCTGGTGAAACACGCAGAAACCCACTCAGACCAGCTGGAGTGTGGAGTCTGTGGAGAACACGTCGAGGCCTCAGGTGGTTTGTCCGACCATCTCAGATCTCACAGAGAAACTGGCGGCGGCGGCGGCGGCGGCGGCGGCGGCGGCGGCGGCGGCGGCGCGTGTGAGATCTGCCGAAAGACGTTTCAGAACATGGAGACGCACATGAGGAGTCACACGGGAGTCAAACCGTACAGCTGCGACGTCTGCAGCAAGAGCTTCCCCCGACCCGGAGCGCTGCGGCGCCACAAGAAGATCCACAGCAGGACGCCAGACGTCTGCTCGCTCTGCGGACTGACCTTCACCCACAACCAGCTGCTCCAGGATCACCTGAAGACCCACGAAGAAGACGACGGAGACCAGAGTGAGGAAGAGGACGAAGGCGAGGACGAAGGCGAGGACGAAGGCGAGGACGGTCAGTCTGAGACGCTGAAACCGAGGAGAGACCGAAGACAAAGGTTTGGACAGAAGTCGTCCTCGCTCTGCTGCCGGGTCTGCAGCGACTCCTTCCACAGCCGAGGGTTCCTGAGGAAACACGCCGAGACGCACTGCAGGGACGCTCGGAGCGTCTGCGGCGTCTGTGGACAGCAGCTGGACTCACCTGACGGTCTGCTGACTCACCTGCAGTCTCACAGAGAGACCGGCGGCACCTGCGGCATCTGCGGGAAGAGTTTCCAGAACATGGAGACACACATGCGAAGCCACACAGGGGTCAAACCTTACCGCTGCGGCGTCTGCAACAAGCGCTTCCCCCGACCCGGAGCGCTGCGGCGCCACAGGAAGATCCACAGCGGCGAGCGACCGCACGTCTGCCGGCACTGCGGAAAGACGTTCATCGAGAGCAGCGCCTTAAAGACTCACAGCAGGAGTCACTCATGGGAGGTGGACGAGGACGCCGAGTCTCCGCCGGGCTCTCAGAGCCTGAAGTCTGAGATGGAGAAGAGTCCAAGCGCCGAAGAGAACGCCGAAGAGAACGCCGAAGAGAACGCCACGGTGTCCACTCAGACGTCCGACTGCTGTAAAGTCTGCGGAGAGTCTTTTCAGAGGAAAGGTAGTTTGAGGAAACACGCCGAGAGTCACTCGGCAGAGTCCGTCTGCGGCATCTGCGGCGAACGTTTACCGCCATCGGAGACCCTGACGGACCATCTGCAGACTCACAGAGACGCCGGTAAAATCTGTCACATCTGCGGTAAAACCTACCAGAACATCGAGACTCACATGCGGAGTCACACTGGCGTCAAACCGTACTGCTGCGCCGTCTGCGGTAAATCCTTCCCACGGCCCGGCGCGCTGCGGCGCCACAAGAGGATCCACAGCGGGGAGCGACCGTACATCTGCGAGTTCTGTGGGAAGACGTTCATCGATAACGGCGCTCTGACGACGCACATCAGGAACCACACCGGAGACAAACCGGCCCACCGCGTCTCCTGCGAGACCTGCGGGAAGAGTCTGGCGTCGGTCCACGTCCTGGAGGTCCACAAGAGGATCCATACCGGCGAGAAGCCCTTTCAGTGCCGCGTCTGCGGGAAAGCCTTCAGGCAGGTGGGAGGGCTGAACGCCCACATGCTGACGCACACCGGCGAGAAGCCGTTCGGCTGCAGCGTCTGCAACAAGAGCTTCAGCACCAAAGGGTACCTGGAGACCCACCTCCGGTTCCACAGGAAGGACCGGGCCTTCAGCTGCCACCTGTGCTGGAAGGCCTTCGTCACCAAGAACGACCTGAAGAAACACCTGCTGACGCACAGCGGCGAGAAGCCCTACAGCTGCCGGGTGTGTGGGCGGAGCTACCAGGAGAAACGCTCCAGAGACGTCCACATGAAGGTCCACCTGGACCAGCCAATCAGGAGGCAGGACGGCCTGCAGCCAGACTTTATACAGCTGTAGAGTAGAACCAGTGTCTCTACTGGTTCATGTTCTCCTGTCAGAATTCACACAAATGTCACGTCTTATTTTTCATTTTCAGAAAAAAAAATTCCACATATTTTCTATTACTATTGGACCTTTGGGAGGTCGTAGCAGCTTCAGTTTTAAAGCTACAGTGAACATAGAAAACCTAAAGAATCCATAATAATAATAATAATAATAAATTCACACTGTTACAACAGTCTAATGTGACTTGAGATGAAATGAGCTGAGTGAGGGTCATGGAGGGAGCCCTTCAATGAGTCTGTATGTCCTTGAATAAGTCCTTGAATGTTCTAGGGGCCCTTCAATGAGTCTGTATGTCCTTGAATGAATCCTTGAATGTTCTAGGGGCTTTTCAATGAGTCTGTATGTCCTTGAATAAGTCCTTGAATGTTCTAGGGGCCCTTCAATGAGTCTGTATGTCCTTGAATGAATCCTTGAATGTTCTAGGGGCCTTTCAATGAGTCTGTATGTCCTTGAATAAGTCCTTGAATGTTCTAGGGTCCTTCAATGAGTCTGTAGTGTCCTTGAATAAGTCCTTGAATGTTCTAGGGGCCCTTCAATGAGTCTGTAGTGTCCTTGAATAAGTCCTTGAATATTCTAGGGGCCCTTCAATAAGTCTGTAGTGTCCTTGAATAAGTCCTTGAATATTCTAGGGGCCCTTCAATAAGTCTGTAGTGTCCTTGAATGAGTCCTTGAATATTCTAGGGGCCCTTCAGTGAGTCTGTAGTGTCCTTGAATGAGTCCTGGAATGTTCCAGGTGTTCCTACATGAGTTCATTGAAGTTCTTCAGAGGTCTTTGAATGACTTCCTGTTGTCCTGTTTACATGCTCAAACTTTCAGAATAAAATGACTAATGTAAATTTTTATTTTTGAAATATTATTGTGGTCCATGATGAAGCAGTTCCGTCTCTGTGAGGCTAAAATGTTGAAATTAAATACAAATATTTTATGGAAATACTGTTTGGATTGTAGAGAAAAGATTGTACACAATTATTATTAAACGGAATAAATGAAACAACTTTAAGCATTTTCACAGCAGCAGAGCTGTTTAAACCGGTTAATAACTTCATATTAATATAAGATTAATATGATGCATTTACATATTAATATAAGATTAATATGATGCATTTACATATTAATATAAGATTAATATGATGCATTTACATATTAATCTTATATTAATATGATGCATTTACATCATACTAATAATTCAGTGCTTTTATTGTGAAGGCTTCCCGCCACTGTCTCAGTGTGTCTAACTTGACTTCCGCTCGGATCGACGTTAAACCTCCGGTATCTTCTCCTCTCGGTATCACGGAGAGTTCAGCTGGTTTCTGTTCGGTACCGACATGTTGAAGCTAGACGGGTTGCGGCTGTTCGTCGACCGGCAGCTCACCGAGGTTACCGACGACATCTTCCGCCGGTTGGCCTCAACCGTCACCGAATATGACCGCGAAGTTTCCCGGTTAAAACAAGAGATCCACCGACAGAGGAGACTGCTGGAGGACAGACCGGGAGACAGACCGGGAGACAGACCGGGGGACAGACCGGGAGACAGACCGGAGGACAGACCGGGAGACAGACCGGAGGACAGACCGGGAGACAGACCGGGAGACAGACAGGGAGACAGACCGGGAGACAGACCGGGAGACAGACAGGGAGACAGACCGGAGGACAGACCGGAGGACAGACCGGAGGACAGACCGGAGGACAGACCGGGAGACAGACCGGGAGACAGACCGGGAGACAGACCGGAGGACAGACCGGGAGACAGACCGGGAGACAGACCGGGAGACAGACCGGAGGACAGACCGGAGGACAGACCGGAGGACAGACCGGGGGACAGACCGGAGGACAGACCGGAGGACAGACCGGAGGACAGACCGGGAGACAGACCGGGAGACAGACCGGAGGACAGACCGGAGGACAGACCGGAGGACAGACCGGGAGACACACCGGAAGGTCAGTGGACTGTCAGCATCATGTAGTTTAAATATCAGCAGTAGAAGTACACAAGTACTATCAGCTTCATAGTTAAAGTGTCGGTAGTAAAAGTAGAATCAGCTTCATGTAGTTAAATTATCAGTGGTAAAAGTACAAAAGTATTCTCAACTTTGTGTAGTTAAATTATCAGCAGTAAAAGTACACAAGTATTATCAGCTTCATAGTTAAATTATTGGTAGTAAAAGTACACAAGTACTATCAGCTTCATAGTTAAAGTATCGGTAGTAAAAGTACACAAGTACTATCAGCATCATGTAGTTTAAATATCAGCAGTAAAAGTACACAAGTACTATCAGCTTCATAGTTAAAGTATCGGTAGTAAAAGTACACAAGTACTATCAGCATCATGTAGTTTAAATATCAGCAGTAAAAGTACACAAGTACCATCAGCTTCATAGTTAAAGTATCGGTAGTAAAAGTACACAAGTACTATCAGCTTCATAGTTAAAGTATCGGTAGTAAAAGTACACAAGTACTATCAGCATCATGTAGTTTAAATATCAGCAGTAAAAGTGAACAAGTACTATCGGCATCATGTAGTTTAAATATCAGCAGTAAAAGTACACAAGTACCATCAGCTTCATAGTTAAAGTATCGGTAGTAAAAGTACACAAGTACTATCAGCATCATGTAGTTTAAATATCAGCAGTAAAAGTGAACAAGTACTATCGGCATCATGTAGTTTAAATATCAGCAGTAAAAGTACACAAGTACCATCAGCTTCATAGTTAAAGTATCGGTAGTAAAAGTACACAAGTACTATCAGCATCATGTAGTTTAAATATCAGCAGTAAAAGTAAACAAGTACTATCGGCATCATGTAGTTTAAATATCAGCAGTAAAAGTACACAAGTACTATCAGCTTCATAGTTAAAGTATCGGTAGTAAAAGTACACAAGTACTATCAGCTTCATAGTTAAAGTATCGGTAGTAAAAGTACACAAGTACTATCAGCATCATGTAGTTTAAATATCAGCAGTAAAAGTAAACAAGTACTATCGGCATCATGTAGTTTAAATATCAGCAGTAAAAGTACACAAGTACTATCAGCATCATGTAGTTTAAATATCAGCAGTAAAAGTACACAAGTACTATCAGCTTCATAGTTAAAGTATCGGTAGTAAAAGTACACAAGTACAATCAGCTTCATGTAGTTAAATTATCAGTCGTAAAAGTACCCAAGTATTCTCAACTTCATGTAGTTAAAGTATCAGTAGTAAAAGTACAAAAGTATTCTCAACTTCATGTAGTTAAAGTATCAGCAGTAAAAGTACACAAGTACTATCAGCATCATGTAGTTTAAATATCAGCAGTGAAAGTACACAAGTACTATCAGCTTCATAGTTAAAGTATCGGTAGTAAAAGTACAATCAGCTCCATGTAGTAAAAGTATACAAGTATTCTCAACTTCGTGTAGTTAAAGTATCAGTAGTAAATGTACACAAGTATTATCAGCTTCATAGTTAAAGTATCGGTAGTAAAAGTACACAAGTACTATCAGCTTCATGTAGTTCACCAAGGACACCATTCACACAGAGGAGAGAGAGAGACAAGGACACCATTCACACAGAGAGAGAGAGAGAGACAAAGACACCATTCACACAGAGGGAGAGAGAGACAAGGACACCATTCACACAGAGGGAGAGAGAGACAAGGACACCATTCACACAGAGGGAGAGAGAGAGACAAAGACACCATTCACACAGAGGGAGAGAGAGAGACAAGGACACCATTCACACAGAGGAGAGAGAGAGACAAGGACACCATTCACACAGAGGAGAGAGCAGAGAAGAACAAGGACACATCACAACATAGGTAAGTAAGAGAGAGAAAAGACACAAGTACACCATCATAGTTAAATATCAGAGTAAAGTAACAAGTACTATCGCATTGTAGTTTAATATCAGCAGTAAAAGTAACAAGTACCATGCTCATAGTTAATATCGGAGTAAAAGTACACAAGTAATCAGCTCATAGTTAAATATCGAGTAAAAGTAACAATATTCGCATCATGTAGTTAAATATCAGCAGTAAAGTACACAAGTACCATCAGCTTCATAGTTAAAGTATCGGTAGTAAAAGTACACAAGTACTATCAGCATCATGTAGTTTAAATATCAGCAGTAAAAGTAACAAGTACATCGGCTCATAGTTAAATATCGAGTAAAAGTACACAAGTACTATCAGCTTCATAGTTAAAGTATCGGTAGTAAAAGTACACAAGTACTATCAGCTTCATAGTTAAAGTATCGGTAGTAAAAGTACACAAGTACTATCAGCATCATGTAGTTTAAATATCAGCAGTAAAAGTAAACAAGTACTATCGGCATCATGTAGTTTAAATATCAGCAGTAAAAGTACACAAGTACTATCAGCATCATGTAGTTTAAATATCAGCAGTAAAAGTACACAAGTACTATCAGCTTCATAGTTAAAGTATCGGTAGTAAAAGTACACAAGTACAATCAGCTTCATGTAGTTAAATTATCAGTCGTAAAAGTACCCAAGTATTCTCAACTTCATGTAGTTAAAGTATCAGTAGTAAAAGTACAAAAGTATTCTCAACTTCATGTAGTTAAAGTATCAGCAGTAAAAGTACACAAGTACTATCAGCATCATGTAGTTTAAATATCAGCAGTGAAAGTACACAAGTACTATCAGCTTCATAGTTAAAGTATCGGTAGTAAAAGTACAATCAGCTCCATGTAGTAAAAGTATACAAGTATTCTCAACTTCGTGTAGTTAAAGTATCAGTAGTAAATGTACACAAGTATTATCAGGACACCATTCACACAGAGAGAGAGAGAGAGAGAGAGACAAAGACACCATTCACACAGAGGGAGAGAGAGAGAGAGAGACAAGGACACCATTCACACAGAGGGAGAGAGAGAGAGACAAGGACACCATTCACACAGAGGGAGAGAGAGAGACAAGGACACCATTCACACAGAGGGAGAGAGAGAGAGAGACAAGGACACCATTCACACAGAGGGAGAGAGAGACAAGGACACCATTCACACAGAGAGAGAGAGAGAGACAAGGACACCATTCACACAGAGAGAGAGAGAGAGAGAGACAAGGACACCATTCACACAGAGAGAGAGAGAGACAAGGACACCATTCACACAGAGAGAGAGAGAGAGACAAGGACACCATTCACACAGAGAGAGAGAGAGAGACAAGGACACAATACACACAGAGAGAGAGAGAGAGAGAGACAAGGACACCATTCACACAGAGAGAGAGAGAGAGAGAGAGACAAGGACACCATTCACACAGAGGAGAGAGAGAGAGAGACAAGGACACCATTCACACAGAGGGAGAGAGAGAGAGAGAGAGACAAGGACACCATTCACACAGACAGAGAGAGAGAGACAAGGACACCATTCACACAGAGGGAGAGAGAGAGAGAGACAAGGACACCATTCACACAGAGAGAGAGAGAGAGAGAGACAAGGACACCATTCACACAGAGGAGAGAGAGAGAGAGAGACAAGGACACCATTCACACAGAGGGAGAGAGAGAGAGAGAGAGAGACAAGGACACCATTCACACAGAGGAGAGAGAGAGAGAGAGAGAGACAAGGACACCATTCACACAGAGAGAGAGAGAGAGAGAGACAAGGACACCATTCACACAGAGGAGAGAGAGAGAGAGAGAGACAAGGACACCATTCACACAGAGGGAGAGAGAGAGAGAGAGAGAGAGACAAGGACACCATTCACACAGAGGAGAGAGAGAGACAAGGACACCATTCACACAGAGGGAGAGAGAGACAAGGACACCATTATCACAGAGAGAGAGAGAGACAAGGACACCATTCACACAGAGAGAGAGAGACAAGGACACCATTCACACAGAGAGAGAGAGACAAGGACACCATTCACACAGAGAGAGAGAGAGAGACAAGGACACCATTCACACAGAGAGAGAGAGAGACAAGGACACCATTCACACAGAGAGAGAGAGAGACAAGGACACCAGTCACACAGAGAGAGAGAGAGACAAGGACACCATTCACACAGAGAGAGAGAGAGACAAGGACACCATTCACACAGAGAGAGAGAGACAAGGACACCATTCACACAGAGGGAGAGAGAGAGACAAGGACACCATTCACACAGAGGAGAGAGAGAGACAAGGACACCAGTCACACAGAGAGAGAGAGAAGACAATGACACCATTCACAGAGAGAGAGAGAGAGACAAGGACACCATTCACACAGAGAGAGAGAGAGAGACAAGGACACCATTCACACAGAGAGAGAGAGAAAGGACACCATTCAACAGAGAGAGAGAGAGACAAGGACACCATTCACACAGAGAGAGAGAGAGACAAGGACACCATTCACACAGAGAGAGAGAGAGAGACAAGGACACCATTCACACAGAGAGAGAGAGAGAGACAAGGACACCATTCACACAGAGGGAGAGAGAGAGAGAGACAAGGACACCATTCACACAGAGAGAGAGAGACAAGGACACCATTCACACAGAGAGAGAGAAGAGACAAGGACACCATTCACACAGAGAGAGAGAGAGACAAGGACACCATTCACACAGAGAGAGAGAGAGAGACAAGGACACCATTCACACAGAGAGAGAGAGAGACAAGGACACCATTCACACAGAGAGAGAGAGAGAGAGACAAGGACACCAATCACACAGAGAGAGAGAGAGACAAGGACACCATTCACACAGAGAGAGAGAGAGAGAGAGACAAGGACACCATTCACACAGAGGAGAGAGAGAGAGAGACAAGGACACCATTCACACAGAGGAGGAGAGAGAGGGAGAGAAGAGAGAGAGACAAGGACACCATTCACACAGAGGAGAGAGAGAGAGAGACAAGGACACCATTCAACAGAGGGAGAGAGAGAGAGAGACAAGGACACCATACACACAGAGGGAGAGAGAGAGAGAGAGAGAGAGGACAAGGACAAAACCATTCACACAGATGGAGAGAGAGAGAGAGAGACAAGGACAACCATTCACAAGAGAGAGAGAGAGAGAGAGACAAGGACACCATTCACACTGAGGGAGAGAGAGAGAGAGAGACAAGGACCACCATTCTCCACAGATGGAGGAGAGAGCGAGACAAGGACACCATTCACACGAGGAGAGAGAGAGAGAGAGAGAGAGAGACAAGGACAACCATTCACACAGAGAGCAGAGAGAGAGACAAGGACACCATTCACACAGAGGGAGAGAGAGACAAGGACACCATTCACACAGAGAGAGAGAGAGAGACAAGGACACCATTCACACAGAGAGAGAGAGAGACAAGGACACCATTCACACAGAGAGAGAGAGAGAGACAAGGACACCATTCACACAGAGAGAGAGAGAGACAAGGACACCATTCACACAGAGAGAGAGAGAGAGACAAGGACACCATTCACACAGAGAGAGAGAGAGACAAGGACACCATTCACACAGAGAGAGAGAGAGACAAGGACACCATTCACACAGAGAGAGAGAGAGACAAGGACACCATTCACACAGAGAGAGAGAGAGAGACAAGGACACCATTCACACAGAGAGAGAGAGAGACAAGGACACCATTCACACAGAGAGAGAGAGAGAGACAAGGACACCATTCACACAGAGAGAGAGAGAGACAAGGACACCATTCACACAGAGAGAGAGAGAGACAAGGACACCATTCACACAGAGGGAGAGAGAGAGACAAGGACACCATTCACACAGAGAGAGAGAGAGAGACAAGGACACCATTCACACAGAGGAGAGAGAGACAAGGACACCATTCACACAGAGAGAGAGAGAGAGAGAGACAAGGACACCATTCACACAGAGAGAGAGAGAGAGAGACAAGGACACCATTCACACAGAGGGAGAGAGAGAGAGAGACAAGGAAAACATTCACACAGAGAGAGAGAGAGAGAGACAAGGACACCATTCACACAGAGGAGAGAGAGAGAGAGACAAGGACACCATTCACACAGAGGGAGAGAGAGAGAGAGAGACAAGGACACCATTCACACAGAGGGAGAGAGAGAGAGAGACAAGGACACCATTCACACAGAGGAGAGAGAGAGAGAGAGACAAGGACACCATTCACACAGAGAGAGAGAGAGAGACAAGGACACCATTCACACAGAGGGAGAGAGAGACAAGGACACCATTCACACAGAGAGAGAGAGAGAGACAAGGACACCATTCACACAGAGAGAGAGAGAGAGACAAGGACACCATTCACACAGAGAGAGAGAGAGACAAGGACACCATTCACACAGAGAGAGAGAGAGACAAGGACACCATTCACACAGAGAGAGAGAGAGACAAGGACACCATTCACACAGAGAGAGAGAGAGACAAGGACACCATTCACACAGAGAGAGAGAGAGACAAGGACACCATTCACAGAGAGAGAGAGAGAGACAAGGACACCATTCACACAGAGAGAGAGAGAGACAAGGACACCATTCACACAGAGAGAGAGAGAGAGACAAGGACACCATTCACACAGAGAGAGAGAGAGAGACAAGGACACCATTCACAGAGAGAGAGAGAGAGAGACAAGGACACCATTCACACAGAGAGAGAGAGAGACAAGGACACCATTCACACAGAGAGAGAGAGAGAGACAAGGACACCATTCACACAGAGGGAGAGAGAGAGAGACAAGGACACCATTCACACAGAGAGAGAGAGAGAGACAAGGACACCATTCACACAGAGGAGAGAGAGACAAGGACACCATTCACACAGAGGAGAGAGAGACAAGGACACCATTCACACAGAGGAGAGAGAGAGAGAGAGACAAGGACACCATTCACACAGAGGGAGAGAGAGAGAGAGAGACAAGGACACCATTCACACAGAGGGAGAGAGAGAGAGAGACAAGGACACCATTCACACAGAGAGAGAGAGAGAGAGAGACAAGGACACCATTCACACAGAGAGAGAGAGACAAGGACACCATTCACACAGTTTTTTTTTCTTTCAGGTTTTCTGCAGGTTTCCAACACAGAAGAAGAGCAGCAGGTGGGGGGGCGGAGCTTCATTAAACAGGAAGAGGGCGGAGCCTCAGGGTTCATACAGAGTCCTGATTGGCTAAGGGAGACTCCCAAAACTGAGCAGAGTCCTTCGTCCAATCAGATCCAGTCCTGCAGGGTGGAGGTGGGGCCCCAACCTGCTGTCAACAAACAGGAAGTGTTCAGTGTCAAACAGGAAGTGGATGAGGGTCACATGATGCTGGAGGAGGTCAGCTCCCAGCAGGAAGGTCAAGTCGCTACATACACCTGTTTCACACCTGTGCTGTAAAATGTCGCCTCCATCATGTTCATCAACATCTTGTTCTTATCCTCCAGGTGTTCTGCAGGTTCTCACCACAGAAGAAGAGCAGCAGGTGAGGGGGCGGGGTTTCACGCAGCACATCAGAGAGGGCGGAGCTTCAGGACCAGAGGAGACCGACATCAGGTTCACCCAGACTCCTGATTGGCTGATGGAGAGCAACGAAGACGAGGGAAGTCCTTCATCCCACAGAGAGGAGGACCTTCTCCCCGGCCCCTCAGACTATCTGATAAGACCAGAACCTGGAGGGACCTGCACTCCTGCGCACCACAACAGGTACTCCGTTATCCAATCGGAGTCCTCTAGTGAGGACAGCGACGACGCTCAGTCTGAATCAGGTCTCCGGGGGACTCGGGGGACCGGGACTCGGACTCCCGCAGACCAGAAGCTTCTGGTCTGCGGGAGCTGTGGCCGAGAGTTCAGCTCAAAGAGAACTCTGAGGGAACACATCAGACGAAACATGTCTCAGGACCAGGACCAGGACCAAATGTCCTGCAGCCTCCGCAGACAGAGGGCCCCCTTCCAGACTCCTGCCAAGTCCTTCAGCTGCAGAGTCTGCAGGAGCTCCTTCTACACGCAGGGGATTCTGGTCCGGCATGCCGAGAACCACTGCAAGGAGCCCGAGAGCCAGTGCGGGGCCTGCGGGGACCATCTGGGTTCCACGGAGATGCTTCGAGACCACCTGCGGTCCCACAAAGAACTGGGTAGCACCTGCGACGTGTGCGGGAAGAAGTGCAGCTCCATCAGGAGGATGGAGATCCACAAACGGGTCCACACCGGAGAGAAACCTTACCGCTGCGGGTTCTGCAGCCGAGACTTCAGCAGGAAGGAGAGTCTGGAGAGACACCTGAAGGTCCACAGCGGGGACAGACCGCACCACTGTGGACTCTGCAGGAGGACCTTCACCAGGAGGGAGTATCTGGTCCACCACCTGAAGACCGGCCACACGGAGAGACCGGGTCCACCTGCAGGGACCGAGAGGACCGAGCCGTTCACTTGGTCCACCACCTGAAGAGACCGGGTCCATCTGAAGAGTCCGGGTCCATCTGAAGAGACCGGGTCCATCTGAAGAGACCGGGTCCATCTGAAGAGACCGGGTCCACCTGAAGAGACCGAGAGGACCGAGCCGTTCACTGTGATGCTGTTTATATGTTGATACTTGATCTGAATCAGTTCAATTTAATTACACTAAATTTTATGTTTCATTATTAAATGTATTTTAATCAGTCGGTGACATCATCATTACATCATCATTACATGAAATACAGATTCTTTTATATTTAAATCCTGTTTCTTTCTTTCTTTCTTTCTGTCAGCAGCTGCTTTCAGTTATTGATCCTGTTTAGAACTTTAATATCAGATGATGTTCAGGATGTTCACGTCCTTCAGTCGTCCCTCAGTCGTCCCTCAGTCGTCCCTCAGTCGTCCCTCAGTCGTCCTTCAGTCGTCCCTCAGTCGTCCCTCAGTCGTCCCTCAGTCGTCCTTCAGTCGTCCCTCAGTCGTCCCTCAGTCGTCCCTCAGTCGTCCCTCAGTCGTCCCTCAGTCGTCCCTCAGTCGTCCTTCAGTCGTCCCTCAGTCGTCCCTCAGTCGTCCTTCAACTTGTTTCAACGTGTTCTCATCGGCAGCTGATTGGCAGTTGGAGACTCGTCGGTCTTTATATGATAAAGTTTAATTCATGAGGAGCAAAAATCTGCAGAGTTTCTATCAGACTCACAGAGTTAGTTTGTTGACGTTCTATAGAGAACAACCTGTTGATTTGTTGACGTTCTTTGGAGAACAACCTGTTGATTTGTTGACGTTTATAGAGAACAACCTGTTGATTTGTTGACGTTCTTTGGAGAACAACCTGTTGATTTGTTGACGTTCTTTGGAGAACAGCCTGTTGATTTGTTGACGTTTATAGAGAACAACCTGTTGATTTGTTGACGTTCTTTGGAGAACAACCTGTTGATCTGTTGACGTTTTATAGAGAACAACCTTTTGATTTGTTGACGTTCTTTGGAGAACAACATGTTGATTTGTTGACGTTTATAGAGAACAACCTGTTGATTTGTTGACGTTCTTTAGAGAACAACCTGTTGATTTGTTGACGTTCTATAGAGAACAACCTGTTGATTTGTTGACGTTCTACAGAGAACAACCTGTTGATTTGTTGACGTTCTATAGAGAACAACCTGTTGATTTGTTGACGTTCTATAGAGAGCAACCTGTTGATTTGTTGACGTTTTTTAGAGAACAACCTGTTGATTTGTTGACGTTCTATAGAGAACAACCTGTTGATTTGTTGACGTTCTATAGAGAACAACCTGTTGATTTGTTGACGTTCTTTGGAGAACAACCTGTTGATTTGTTGACGTTCTATAGAGAACAACCTGTTGATTTGTTGACGTTCTATAGAGAGCAACCTGTTGATTTGTTGATGTTTTTTAGAGAACAACCTGTTGATTTGTTGACGTTCTTTGGAGAACAACCTGTTGATTTGTTGATGTTCTTTAGAGAACAACCTGTTGATTTGTTGACATTCTATAGAGAACAACCTGTTGATTTGTTGACGTTCTATAGAGAACAACCTGTTGATTTGTTGACGTTCTATAGAGAACAACCTGTTGATTTGTTGACGTTCTTTAGAGAACAACCTGTTGATTTGTTGACATTCTTTGGAGAACAACCTGTTGATTTGTTGACGTTCTATAGAGAACAACCTGTTGATTTGTTGACGTTCTTTAGAGAACAACCTGTTGATTTGTTGACGTTCTATAGAGAACAACCTGTTGATTTGTTGACGTTCTTTAGAGAACAACCTGTTGATTTGTTGACGTTCTTTGGAGAACAACCTGTTGATTTGTTGACGTTCTATAGAGAACAACCTGTTGATTTGTTGACGTTCTATAGAGAGCAACCTGTTGATTTGTTGACGTTCTTTGGAGAACAACCTGTTGATTTGTTGACGTTCTTTAGAGAACAACCTGTTGATTTGTTGACGTTTATAGAGAACAACCTGTTGATTTGTTGACGTTCTTTGGAGAACAACCTGTTGATTTGTTGACGTTTTATAGAGAACAACCTTTTGATTTGTTGACGTTCTTTGGAGAACAACATGTTGATTTGTTGACGTTTATAGAGAACAACCTGTTGATTTGTTGACGTTCTTTAGAGAACAACCTGTTGATTTGTTGACGTTCTATAGAGAACAACCTGTTGATTTGTTGACGTTCTTTAGAGAACAACCTGTTGATTTGTTGACGTTCTTTGGAGAACAACCTGTTGATTTGTTGACGTTCTTTAGAGAACAACCTGTTGATTTGTTGACGTTCTTTGGAGAACAACCTGTTGATTTGTTGACGTTCTATAGAGAACAACCTGTTGATTTGTTGACGTTCTTTAGAGAACAACCTGTTGATTTGTTGACGTTCTATAGAGAGCAACCTGTTGATTTGTTGACGTTTTTTAGAGAACAACCTGTTGATTTGTTGACGTTCTTTGGAGAACAACCTGTTGATTTGTTGACGTTCTTTGGAGAACAACCTTGGGCCTGTTTCACCAAAGCAGAATAAAGATATCCGGGATAAGAGAGAAGGCGAGGCTTGACCTAGTCTAGTCAGTTCATCCTGGTTTAATCCGTTTCACGAAGGCCGAGCCAGGCTGAGGAGGAGCGACTAGGTTGAACCAGGTGTAAGTAATTCTGATAGATGCGCGTTCACTGTTTTCCTCAATAGACCACGAGGTCGATCACAGATTTACTGATGCTGAAATGAAGTAAACGCGTTCTGCGTACTTTAAACCCAACGAGAAACAGCTTTGAATGGAAGATTAGGAGTAAGTAAAACATATAATATGTAGAAAAGGAGACACGGCTGTCGGCCGCTGTAATAAAACAGCGAGAAAACAAAGTGTCAGACAATAGAGGAGCGACTCAATGCGTAAGTATCTAAAAATATCCGATAACGTTACATTCACTCACCACTGCTGTTAACTGAAACATTATTAAACCATTGAAGGAGTTATTGTCACTTCGCCTTAAAAGTGAGAGGTGGAGGTTAATATATTATTTAGGAAATTTACCATGAAGATTAATTACAACCACTAATCCACAATGATAGAATACGACAATACCATACATATACATACATATATATAACCATTATTAACACATTATGTTACATACATGCTTACAGTGTGCACTGGAATGATCACTTATTTCTCTTTCTAATTTCCTCTATGTCTTTTTATCTTCACATCCAGGTCCAAGTCCTGCAGGGTTTTTGTGGATTTAAAAGTCAACTCTTTTTGAATAAATCACTTTTTTCATTGATATTTGCACCTCTGCAAACTATATTTGCTTTTTTAAGTGTGTGCTGTATGCCTACAGACATCTGACAGTTTGTCAATTCTGTAAAACACATTAATCTGCACAGCAGGAATTGTGCATGGTGTGCCCTATTACGACCATTATTTATATAGAACGAAAGAAAGAAAGAAGGCTGGATGCAGCCTACATGTCAGTCTAGTGGAAATACTTATTTAGTCCATAATGTATAAGAAGTCAGTGATGTGGTGCTCATAGAAAACATCATTTTAACAGGACCCAGACACTGTACAGCCTGAGAGCAGCATGGCATCGTAGTGAGTGTAGGACATCCACACACCATGCAGAATTAAGAAGTGATATGTGTTTTACAGAGTTCACAAACTGTCAGATGTCTGTACAGCACACACTGAACAATACATACTGAGGGTATCAGAAAGAGAAGTAAGTGATCATTTCAATGCACACTGTAAGTATACACAGTAACACAATGTATTAATCATTGTTATTTCTGTCTCCCCCAGCAGACAAGTGATTCAAGAAAAATAAAAGGTCAAAAAGCATTGTGGTGTCCTCTCCCTGTTGTTTCATGAACATACAGAAACACTATATATAGTAGTAGTATATATAGTATAGTATATATATATATTTATATATATATAGTTACTGGTCCAGTGAACTTTATCAGCCATTTCTAATCAATAATATATTCATCAAACCTCTAACAACAATATGAACAGCAGTCTTCATAAACACAATATTACCGTAATAATGACTATCACATGAATGATTATAAAAATAAAAATGAATGATGATCACAATGTTAAAATAACAGTACTGAACTGAATGGTGGTATGTATTCAGTTAAGTACTTATTTTTATTATATAAAAGCCCTCCTAGGGACAGGTGTTGCAAATTAGCATCCGCTATAAGCACTATGATACTTGCATCAGATAGCAGTTTCTAAGTTGTCTATGTATATTGTATTGGTCCCTATCAAATAAACTATGAAATTAGCCTGCATTAAAATACCATATTTTAATGCAGGCTGATTAAAAATAAGGTAAAATACATGCATAAGATCATGGACTAACTGTAAAAAACACATTGTTTTCCGATCGGAGTGACTGCTGACTGAACAGATAAGGCACCAGGATAAACTAAGCCTGGCTGTTAGCCTGGTCTGGAGCAGGCTAACTGCACAGAATAAATCTCCATGGTAACTGATGTGCCACTGCTTTCGTGAAACCGAGTCAAGGCTAAACTGAGCCAGGATAACCGGAAAACCCCGGCTTAATCCCTTATCTTGGTTTGGTGAAACAGGCCTCAGGTGATTTGTTGACGTTCTTTAGAGAACAACCTGTTGATTTGTTGACGTTCTTTAGAGAACAACCTGTTGATTTGTTGACGTTCTTTAGAGAGCAACCTGTTGATTTGTTGACGTTCTATAGAGAACAACCTGTTGATTTGTTGACGTTCTTTAGAGAACAACCTGTTGATTTGTTGACGTTCTTTAGAGAACAACCTGTTGATTTGTTGACGTTCTTTAGAGAACAACCTGTTGATTTGTTGACGTTCTTTAGAGAGCAACCTGTTGATTTGTTGACGTTCTATAGAGAACAACCTGTTGATTTGTTGACGTTCTTTAGAGAACAACCTGTTGATTTGTTGACGTTCTTTAGAGAACAACCTTTTGATTTGTTGACGTTCTTTAGAGAACAACCTTTTGATTTGTTGACGTTCTTTAGAGAACAACCTTTTGATTTGTTGACGTTCTATAGAGAACAACCTGTTGATTTGTTGACGTTCTTTAGAGAACAACCTGTTGATTTGTTGACGTTCTTTAGAGAACAACCTGTTGATTTGTTGACGTTCTTTAGAGAACAACCTGTTGATTTGTTGACGTTCTTTAGAGAACAACCTGTTGATTTGTTGACGTTCTTTAGAGAACAACCTGTTGAGTCATTTCCTGTGACGCAGAACGTTCGGTGCCCAGCTGGAGTCAGTGTGGTGCTTTCAAGTGCTTCATTTACCGTCAGACAAGAGAAACATCCAGGAACAAAGAGGTATGTGTGTGTGTGTGTGTGTGTGTGTGTGTGTGTGTGTGTGTGTGTGTGTACTAAGTAACTTCCTGGTCCACCGGGTGTATCCTGTTAAAACACACACACACACACACTCTCTGGGTCGTGTGTGTGTGTGTGTGTGTGTGTGTGTGTCTGTTCATTAACTTGAACAACACACAACACAACACACACACACACACACAGTGATTGTGACATCACGACAACGAGGTCAAAGGTTAATAATAAACAGTTGAATCATTAAACAGATTGTTTTCCACAGTATCACATAATAAATATAAATGATCTCTTCAGTGATTATAGAATAAAACAGAGTTCTGTTACATGTCGTTCAGCAGGAAGTAACTTCAAACATTAAAGAAATATAATTATAATAAATCATGTTTACATATTATTATTAAGTAAGAGTACTAATAGCACACAGTAAATATACTCTGTTACAGTAAGAGTACTAATAGCACACAGTAAATATACTCTGTTACAGTAAGAGTACTAATAGCACACAGTAAATATACTCTGTTGCAGTAAGAGTACTAATAGCACACAGTAAATATACTTTGTTACAGTAAGAGTATTAACAGCACACAGTAAATATACTCTGTTACAGTAAGAGTACTAATAGCACACAGTAAATATACTCTGTTACAGTAAGAGTACTAATAGCACACAGTAAATATACTCTGTTGCAGTAAGAGTACTAATAGCACACAGTAAATATACTCTGTTGCAGTAAGAGTATTAATAGCACACAGTAAATATACTCTGTTGCAGTAAGAGTACTAATAGCACACAGTAAATATACTCTGTTACAGTAAGAGTACTAATAGCACACAGTAAATATACTCTGTTACAGTAAGAGTATTAATAGCACACAGTAAATATACTCTGTTACAGTAAGAGTACTAAAAGCACACAGTAAATATACTCTGTTACAGTAAGAGTACTAATAGCACACAGTAAATATACTCTGTTACAGTAAGAGTACTAATAGCACACAGTAAATATACTCTGTTACAGTAAGAGTACTAATAGCACACAGTAAATATACTCTGTTGCAGTAAGAGTACTAATAGCACACAGTAAATATACTCTGTTACAGTAAGAGTACTAATAGCACACAGTAAATATACTCTGTTACAGTAAGAGTACTAATAGCACACAGTAAATATACTCTGTTACAGTAAGAGTACTAATAGCACACAGTAAATATACTCTGTTACAGTAAGAGTACTAATAGCACACAGTAAATATACTCTGTTACAGTAAGAGTACTAATAGCACACAGTAAATATACTCTGTTACAGTAAGAGTACTAATAGCACACAGTAAATATACTCTGTTACAGTAAGAGTACTAATAGCACACAGTAAATATACTCTGTTACAGTAAGAGTACTAATAGCACACAGTAAATATACTCTGTTACAGTAAGAGTACTAATAGCACACAGTAAATATACTCTGTTACAGTAAGAGTACTAATAGCACACAGTAAATATACTCTGTTACAGTAAGAGTACTAATAGCACACAGTAAATATACTCTGTTACAGTAAGAGTACTAATAGCACACAGTAAATATACTCTGTTACAGTAAGAGTACTAATAGCACACAGTAAATATACTCTGTTACAGTAAGAGTACTAATAGCACACAGTAAATATACTCTGTTACAGTAAGAGTACTAATAGCACACAGTAAATATACTCTGTTACAGTAAGAGTACTAATAGCACACAGTAAATATACTCTGTTACAGTAAGAGTACTAATAGCACACAGTAAATATACTCTGTTACAGTAAGAGTACTAATAGCACACAGTAAATATACTCTGTTACAGTAAGAGTACTAATAGCACACAGTAAATATACTCTGTTACAGTAAGAGTACTAATAGCACACAGTAAATATACTCTGTTACAGTAAGAGTACTAATAGCACACAGTAAATATACTCTGTTACAGTAAGAGTACTAATAGCACACAGTAAATATACTCTGTTACAGTAAGAGTACTAATAGCACACAGTAAATATACTCTGTTACAGTAAGAGTACTAATAGCACACAGTAAATATACTCTGTTACAGTAAGAGTACTAATAGCACACAGTAATATACTCTGTTACAGTAAGAGTACTAATAGCACACAGTAAATATACTCTGTTACAGTAAGAGTACTAATAGCACACAGTAAATATACTCTGTTACAGTAAGAGTACTAATAGCACACAGTAAATATACTCTGTTACAGTAAGAGTACTAATAGCACACAGTAAATATACTCTGTTACAGTAAGAGTACTAATAGCACACAGTAAATATACTCTGTTACAGTAAGAGTACTAATAGCACACAGTAAATATACTCTGTTACAGTAAGAGTACTAATAGCACACAGTAAATATACTCTGTTACAGTAAGAGTACTAATAGCACACAGTAAATATACTCTGTTACAGTAAGAGTACTAATAGCACACAGTAAATATACTCTGTTACAGTAAGAGTACTAATAGCACACAGTAAATATACTCTGTTACAGTAAGAGTACTAATAGCACACAGTAAATATACTCTGTTACAGTAAGAGTACTAATAGCACACAGTAAATATACTCTGTTACAGTAAGAGTACTAATAGCACACAGTAAATATACTCTGTTACAGTAAGAGTACTAATAGCACACAGTAAATATACTCTGTTACAGTAAGAGTACTAATAGCACACAGTAAATATACTCTGTTACAGTAAGAGTACTAATAGCACACAGTTAATATACTCTGTTACAGTAAGAGTACTAATAGCACACAGTAAATATACTCTGTTACAGTAAGAGTACTAATAGCACACAGTAATATACTCTGTTACAGTAAGAGTACTAATAGCACACAGTAAATATACTCTGTTACAGTAAGAGTACTAATAGCACACAGTAAATATACTCTGTTACAGTAAGAGTACTAATAGCACACAGTAAATATACTCTGTTACAGTAAGAGTACTAATAGCACACAGTAAATATACTCTGTTACAGTAAGAGTACTAATAGCACACAGTAAATATACTCTGTTACAGTAAGAGTACTAATAGCACACAGTAAATATACTCTGTTACAGTAAGAGTACTAATAGCACACAGTTAATATACTCTGTTACAGTAAGAGTACTAATAGCACACAGTAAATATACTCTGTTACAGTAAGAGTACTAATAGCACACAGTTAATATACTCTGTTACAGTAAGAGTACTAATAGCACACAGTAAATATACTCTGTTACAGTAAGAGTACTAATAGCACACAGTTAATATACTCTGTTACAGTAAGAGTACTAATAGCACACAGTAAATATACTCTGTTACAGTAAGAGTACTAATAGCACACAGTAAATATACTCTGTTACAGTAAGAGTACTAATAGCACACAGTAAATATACTCTGTTACAGTAAGAGTAATAATAGCCACAGTTAATATACTCTGTTACAGTAAGAGTACTAATAGCACACCAGTTAATTACTCTGTTACAGTAGGTACTAATAGCACACAGTAAATATAACTCTGTTACAGTAAGAGTACTAATAGCACACCGTTAATTATACTCTGTTACAGTAAGAGTATTAATAGCACACAGTACAATATTACTCTGTTACAGTAAAGAGTAATATTAGCTCACAGTAAAAATATACTCTGTTACAGTAAAGAGTTTTAAAGAGCACACGTTAAATTTATCTGTACAGGAAAGAGTACTAATTGCACACAGTAAATATAATCTGTTACAGTAAGAGTATTAATAGCAACAGTCAAATATTACTCTGTTACAGTAAGAGTACTATAGGCACACAGTTAATATACTCTGTCGACGGTAAGAGTTACTATTCGCACACAGTTAATATACTCTGTTACAGTAAGAGTACGAATAGCACCAGTAAATATACTCTGTTACAGTAAGAGTCTTAAAGCACACAAGTAAATATACTCTGTTACAGTAAGAGTACTAATAGCACACAGTAAATATACTCTGTTACAGTAAGAGTATCTAATAGCACACAGTAAATATACTCTGTTACAGTAAGAGTACTAATAGCACACAGTAAATATACTCTGTTACAGTAAGAGTACTAATAGCACACAGTAAATATACTCTGTTACAGTAAGAGTACTAATAGCACACAGTTAATATACTCTGTTACAGTAAGAGTACTAATAGCACACAGTAAATATACTCTGTTACAGTAAGAGTACTAATAGCACACAGTAAATATACTCTGTTACAGTAAGAGTACTAATAGCACACAGTTAATATACTCTGTTACAGTAAGAGTACTAATAGCACACAGTAATATACTCTGTTACAGTAAGAGTACTAATAGCACACAGTAAATATACTCTGTTACAGTAAGAGTACTAATAGCACACAGTAAATATACTCTGTTACAGTAAGAGTACTAATAGCACACAGTAAATATACTCTGTTACAGTAAGAGTACTAATAGCACACAGTAAATATACTCTGTTACAGTAAGAGTACTATTAGCACACAGTAAATATACTCTGTTACAGTAAGAGTACTAATAGCACACAGTTAATATACTCTGTTACAGTAAGAGTACTAATAGCACACAGTAAATATACTCTGTTACAGTAAGAGTACTAATAGCACACAGTAAATATACTCTGTTACAGTAAGAGTACTAATAGCACACAGTAAATATACTCTGTTACAGTAAGAGTACTAATAGCACACAGTAAATATACTCTGTTACAGTAAGAGTACTAATAGCACACAGTAAATATACTCTGTTACAGTAAGAGTACTAATAGCACACAGTAAATATACTCTGTTACAGTAAGAGTACTAATAGCACACAGTAAATATACTCTGTTACAGTAAGAGTACTAATAGCACACAGTAAATATACTCTGTTACAGTAAGAGTACTAATAGCACACAGTAAATATACTCTGTTACAGTAAGAGTACTAATAGCACACAGTTAATATACTCTGTTACAGTAAGAGTACTAATAGCACACAGTTAATATACTCTGTACAGTAAGAGTACTAATAGCACACAGTAAATATACTCTGTTACAGTAAGAGTACTAATAGCACACAGTTAATATACTCTGTTACAGTAAGAGTACTAATAGCACACAGTAAATATACTCTGTTACAGTAAGAGTACTAATAGCACACAGTAAATATACTCTGTTACAGTAAGAGTACTAATAGCACACAGTAAATATACTCTGTTACAGTAAGAGTACTAATAGCACACAGTAAATATACTCTGTTACAGTAAGAGTACTAATAGCCACACAGTAAATATACTCTGTTACAGTAAGAGTACTAATAGCACACAGTTAATATACTCTGTTACAGTAAGAGTACTAATAGCACACAGTTAATATACTCTGTTACAGTAAGAGTACTAATAGCACACAGTAAATATACTCTGTTACAGTAAGAGTACTAATAGCACACAGTAAATATACTCTGTTACAGTAAGAGTACTAATAGCACACAGTAAATATACTCTGTTACAGTAAGAGTACTAATAGCACACAGTAAATATACTCTGTTACAGTAAGAGTACTAATAGCACACAGTTAATATACTCTGTTACAGTAAGAGTACTAATAGCACACAGTAAATATACTCTGTTACAGTAAGAGTACTAATAGCACACAGTAAATATACTCTGTTACAGTAAGAGTACTAATAGCACACAGTAAATATACTCTGTTACAGTAAGAGTACTAATAGCACACAGTAAATATACTCTGTTACAGTAAGAGTATTAATAGCACACAGTAAATATACTCTGTTACAGTAAGAGTACTAATAGCACACAGTAAATATACTCTGTTACAGTAAGAGTATTAATAGCACACAGTAAATATACTCTGTTACAGTAAGAGTACTAATAGCACACAGTAAATATACTCTGTTACAGTAAGAGTACTAATAGCACACAGTAAATATACTCTGTTACAGTAAGAGTACTAATAGCACACAGTTAATATACTCTGTTACAGTAAGAGTACTAATAGCACACAGTAAATATACTCTGTTACAGTAAGAGTACTAATAGCACACAGTAAATATACTCTGTTACAGTAAGAGTACTAATAGCACACAGTAAATATACTCTGTTACAGTAAGAGTACTTAATAGCACACAGTAAATATACTCTGTTACAGTAAGAGTACTAATAGCACACAGTAAATATACTCTGTTACAGTAAGAGTACTAATAGCACACAGTAAATATACTCTGTTACAGTAAGAGTACTAATAGCACACAGTAATATACTCTGTTACAGTAAGAGTACTAATAGCACACAGTAAATATACTCTGTTACAGTAAGAGTACTAATAGCACACAGTAAATATACTCTGTTACAGTAAGAGTACTAATAGCACACAGTAAATATACTCTGTTACAGTAAGAGTACTAATAGCACACAGTAAATATACTCTGTTACAGTAAGAGTACTAATAGCACACAGTAATATACTCTGTTACAGTAAGAGTACTAATAGCACACAGTAAATATACTCTGTTACAGTAAGAGTACTAATAGCACACAGTAAATATACTCTGTTACAGTAAGAGTACTAATAGCACACAGTAAATATACTCTGTTACAGTAAGAGTACTAATAGCACACAGTAAATATACTCTGTTACAGTAAGAGTACTAATAGCACACAGTAATATACTCTGTTACAGTAAGAGTACTAATAGCACACAGTAAATATACTCTGTTACAGTAAGAGTACTAATAGCACACAGTAAATATACTCTGTTACAGTAAGAGTACTATAGCACACAGTAAATATACTCTGTTTCAGTAAGAGTACTAATAGCACACAGTAAATATACTCTGTTACAGTAAGAGTACTAATAGCACACAGTAAATATACTCTGTTACAGTAAGAGTACTAATAGCACACAGTAAATATACTCTGTTACAGTAAGAGTACTAATAGCACACAGTAAATATACTCTGTTACAGTAAGAGTCTAATAGCACACAGTAAATATACTCTGTTACAGTAAGAGTACTAATAGCACACAGTAATATACTCTGTTACAGTAAGAGTACTAATAGCACACAGTAAATATACTCTGTTACAGTAAGAGTACTAATAGCACACAGTAAATATACTCTGTTACAGTAAGAGTACTAATAGCACACAGTAAATATACTCTGTTACAGTAAGAGTACTAATAGCACACAGTAAATATACTCTGTTACAGTAAGAGTACTAATAGCACACAGTTAATATACTCTGTTACAGTAAGAGTACTAATAGCACACAGTAAATATACTCTGTTACAGTAAGAGTACTAATAGCACACAGTAAATATACTCTGTTACAGTAAGAGTACTAATAGCACACAGTTAATATACTCTGTTACAGTAAGAGTACTAATAGCACACAGTAAATATACTCTGTTACAGTAAGAGTACTAATAGCACACAGTAAATATACTCTGTTACAGTAAGAGTACTAATAGCACACAGTAAATATACTCTGTTACAGTAAGAGTATAATAGCACACAGTAAATATACTCTGTTACAGTAAGAGTACTAATAGCACACAGTAAATATACTCTGTTACAGTAAGAGTACTAATAGCACACAGTAAATATACTCTGTTACAGTAAGAGTATTAATAGCACACAGTAAATATACTCTGTTACAGTAAGAGTACTAATAGCACACAGTAAATATACTCTGTTACAGTAAGAGTACTAATAGCACACAGTAAATATACTCTGTTACAGTAAGAGTAATAATAGCACACAGTAAATATACTCTGTTACAGTAAGAGTACTAATAGCACACAGTAAATATACTCTGTTACAGTAAGAGTACTAATAGCACACAGTAAATATACTCTGTTACAGTAAGAGTACTAATAGCACACAGTAAATATACTCTGTTACAGTAAGAGTACTAATAGCACACAGTAAATATACTCTGTTACAGTAAGAGTACTAATAGCACACAGTTAATATACTCTGTTACAGTAAGAGTACTAATAGCACACAGTAAATATACTCTGTTACAGTAAGAGTACTAATAGCACACAGTAAATATACTCTGTTACAGTAAGAGTACTAATAGCACACAGTAAATATACTCTGTTACAGTAAGAGTACTAATAGCACACAGTAAATATACTCTGTTACAGTAAGAGTACTAATAGCACACAGTAAATATACTCTGTTACAGTAAGAGTACTAATAGCACACAGTAAATATACTCTGTTACAGTAAGAGTACTAATAGCACACAGTAAATATACTCTGTTACAGTAAGAGTACTAATAGCACACAGTAAATATACTCTGTTACAGTAAGAGTACTAATAGCACACAGTAAATATACTCTGTTACAGTAAGAGTACTAATAGCACACAGTAAATATACTCTGTTACAGTAAGAGTACTAATAGCACACAGTAAATATACTCTGTTACAGTAAGAGTACTAATAGCACACAGTAAATATACTCTGTTACAGTAG
>CAKAOJ020000334.1:140000-155000 GCA_916701645.2 Sebastolobus alascanus | reverse complement strand
TCTCCATCTTGGTTTTTGGTCGTCTCCATCTTGGTTTTTGGCCGTCTCCATCTTGGTTTTTGTCCGTCTCCATCTTGGTTTTTGGTCGTCTCCATCTTGGTTTTTGGTCGTCTCCCTCTTGGTTTTTGGCCGTCTCCATCTTGGTTTTTGTCCGTCTCCATCTTGGTTTTTGGTCGTCTCCATCTTGGTTTTTGGTCATCTCCACCTTGGTTTTGGCCGTCTCCATCTTGGTTTTTGTCCGTCTCCATCTTGGTTTTTGGCCGTCTCCATCTTGGTTTTTGGTCGTCTCCATCTTGGTTTTTGGCCGTCTCCATCTTGGTTTTTGGCCGTCTCCATCTTGGTTTTCGACCGTCTCCATCTTGGTTTTCGACCGTCTCCATCTTGGTTTTTGGCCGTCTCCATCTTGGTTTTTGGTCGTCTCCATCTTGGTTTTGGCCGTCTCCATCTTGGTTTTCGACCGTCTCCATCTTGGTTTTTGGCCGTCTCCATCTTGGTTTTTGGCCGTCTCCATCTTGGTTTTTGGCCGTCTCCATCTTGGTTTTCGACCGTCTCCATCTTGGTTTTCGACCGTCTCCATCTTGGTTTTTGACCGTCTCCATCTTGGTTTTGGCCGTCTCCATCTTGGTTTTTGGCCGTCTCCATCTTGGTTTTTGGCCGTCTCCATCTTGGTTTTTGGCCGTCTCCATCTTGGTTTTTGGCCGTCTCCATCTTGGTTTTTGGCCGTCTCCATCTTGGTTTTCGACCGTCTCCATCTTGGTTTTCGACCGTCTCCATCTTGGTTTTTGACCGTCTCCATCTTGGTTTTGGCCGTCTCCATCTTGGTTTTTGTCCGTCTCCATCTTGGTTTTTGGCCGTCTCCATCTTGGTTTTTGGCCGTCTCCATCTTGGTTTTTGGTCGTCTCCATCTTGGTTTTGGCCGTCTCCATCTTGGTTTTCGACCGTCTCCATCTTGGTTTTTGGTCGTCTCCATCTTGGTTTTTGGTCGTCTCCATCTTGGTTTTTGGTCGTCTCCATCTTGGTTTTTGGTCGTCTCCATCTTGGTTTTTGACCGTCTCCATCTTGGTTTTTGACCGTCTCAATCTATTTTTGCCACTCACTGGTTTTCTAGTGTCGTATGATATCTTCACTCTAGCGTTAAAACTGAGCCGCTACAACTTCCGAAACATCGATTTAGACCAAACAGAACAAATGTGTGTTGAGCTTTTATTGTGAAAGGTTTTTGTAAATGTTCTGTTTTTCCCTGCCACTCGTCTGACAGGCTCGTCATCATGCTGTCCAGATGGCCCCGCCCCTCACTGCTCCTCCTCTTCCTCCTCGTCCAATCAGATGTGTCCTCTCTGTCTGCTGACAACACCACAGATGACCTGCAGGAGGTGACTCTGGCGGCCATCTTGCCTCTGACTAACACGGACTATGCGTGGGCGTGGCCTCGCGTGGCGCCGGCGCTCCTCCAGGCGGTGCGCCGGGTGAACTCTGACCCCTGGCTGCTGCCGGGCCTGAAGCTCCAGCTGGTTCACGGCAGCTCCGAGAACCGCGACGGGTTCTGCTCGGACTCCATGGCGCCGCTGGTCGCCGTCGACCTCAAGTTGTCCCACGACCCCTGGGCCTTCGTCGGCCCCGGCTGCGACTACTCCTCCTCGCCCGTCGCCCGCTTCACCACCCACTGGGATGTTCCCATGGTGACGGCCGGCGCCCGCGCCATCGGCTTCGAGCACTACGCGGCAGTCACCAACACGGGCCCCACCCACCAGAAGCTGGGCGAGTTCGGCGTGAAGATCCAGGACACCTTCGGCTGGCGGCAGCACGCCATGCTCGTCTTCAGCGACAACAAGGACGCCAACGACGACCGGCCGTGCTACTTCGCCGTCGAGGGGCTCTACACGCTGCTCGGCAAACGCAACATCACCATCCTTGACCACGTCATCGAGGCCGACAACGTCAACTACAAGGCGGTCGTCCAGGAGATCCGCGACCACGGCCGAGGTCTGTTTCCTGTTCACTTCCTGTTCACGCTTCTTCTTCTCTCCTTCCTTCTTTTGTTTCCTTAACTCCTTCCTTACATCCCTCCTTCCTTGTTGTCCTTGCATCCTTCCTTCTTTTCATGCTTCGACGTACTCAAGTAAAGTACAAGTACTTCAGATATGTACTTCAGTTACAGTACAAGTACTTCAGATATGTACTTCAGTTAAAGTAGAGGAGATCAACAGGAAACACCGTTAATATGTGAAGGGTTCTTCCTCTGGGGAGCAGGACCTTTCAAAATAAAGTGTCTCTCACACACACACACACACACACTGGTTGTGTGTATCATCCTCTAAGTGAGGCCATCTGTTGCCGCCGGCGACGCTGGACAGTAATAGACCATAATGACCTCAGAGAGAGTTTAAATTACAGAATTAACCTGTTAAAGGAGGAAACAGTCAGAGCACGTCTACAGTTTAACATATTAATAGACCTGTTAATAGACCTGTTAATAGACCTGTTAATAGACCTGTCAATAGACCTGTCAATAGACCTGTCAATAGACCTGTGAATAGACCTGTTAATAGACCTGTTAATAGACCTGTTAATAGACCTGTGAATAGACCTGTTAATAGACCTGTAAATAGACCTGTCAATAGACATGTGAATAGACCTGTTAATAGACTGTTAATAGACCTGTCAATAGACCTGTAAATAGACCTGTTAATAGACCTGTCAATAGACATGTGAATAGACCTGTTAATAGACTGTTAATAGACCTGTCAATAGACCTGTTAATAGACCTGTGAATAGACCTGTTAATAGACCTGTTAATAGACCTGTTAATAGACCTGTTAATAGACCTGTTAATAGACCTGTCAATAGACCTGTTAATAGACCTGTGAATAGACCTGTTAATAGACTGTTAATAGACCTGTCAATAGACCTGTCAATAGACCTTTTAATAGACCTGTTAATAGACCTGTTAATAGACCTGTCATTAGACCTGTCAATAGACCTGTTAATAGACCTGTTAATAGACCTGTTAATAGACCTGTCAATAGACCTGTTAATAGACCTGTTAATAGACCTGTCAATAGACCTGTCAATAGACCTGTTAATAGACCTGTCAATAGACTGTTAATAGACCTGTCAATAGACCTGTCAATAGACTGTTAATAGACCTGTTAATAGACTGTTAATAGACCTGTTAATAGACCTGTTAATAGACCTGTTAATAGACTGTTAATAGACCTGTTAATAGACCTGTTAATAGACCTGTTAATAGACCTGTTAATAGACCTGTTAATAGACTGTTAATAGACCTGTCAATAGACCTGTTAATAGACCTATTAAAGATGGGGTCTGCGATTTATCCAGTATACACTTTTTGTTATATTGGTTGAAATGGTCTTTACACCCCGACAGCAATCCGTTTCTTATGAGCACTGAAAAAAGACCGGAAAAGATCCGTCATCTGTAGCTGCTGTAATCCTGTAAAAACGTCTACCAGTCAGTTGAAATGGTCCCGGTTGTAAAGAACCAATCAGAAGCCTCCCTGCCTCCCTGCTCGTACTCTAGCCTCAGCGTGCACCAGCGTGAACTCAAAGCGCGTGTCCGCCGCACGTTCACTGGAGAGTGGAAGAGAAAACTCAGCTCTTAAAACACGGACAACGAGAACGAACTCGTTCCACTATTACCATATTATCGAAAAATACAACTTTGATTTAGTTGTTTATGTTCTGTTAGTTTACTTTATAAAATACTGCAGATTTAAACTATTTATTCTAACAGCTCAAAGTGAAGTCAGACAAACAGGGATTATCAACGAGGGGAGACGGCGGATAGAAAACATTGCCGAACAAAGTTTACGTTACTCAAACTGCTTTTTCAGTTACAGAAACAAACGAGTGGACTGATCTCCCTCCAGATATTAGAGTAATGTTAAAAAGGGTCGTGTTGTCTCAGCAGGTATCTCTCTCTTTCCCTCCCCTCTCTGCTGCTCTGTGGCCGGCTCTCCAGCGAGCTGCTGCCCCCCCCCCCCTCTCCGTCAACCAGGAAATAAAAGCCCCTCGTCTACGAGACCGGTCTCTTGAGAGAGCTCCAGCTCATAGCGGTCTGTGTGAGTGAATGTCCGGGTGGAGAGGTGGCGATCCCGGCAGGAGCTAGCTAGCTGTGCCGGCAGTTTGTGGAGCTTCTAAACTCCGACAACAGTTGAGAAAATGTTTGATTCGCCATCTAACATCGTAAAACTGTCAATATTCTAAATCTACACCGTTGATTTCTCGCCTCAACATTTTTCAGAAGTGAATTTAGTGATGAAATAGCTACGAAAAATGTGAAGTAGTTAAGATGCGGCGGTGCTCGTGCATGTGTGTGGGGGGCGTTGCCTTATAAGGAGTTTCGAGGGGAGGGGGGGGTTTAGACAGAGCTCCTGAGGCGATGCGACTTTCAAATTATGCTAGTTTTCCAAGATCGCAGACCCCAGCTTTAATAGACTGTTAATAGACCTGTCAATAGACCTGTCAATAGACCTGTTAATAGACTGTTAATAGACCTGTCAATAGACCTGTTAATAGACTGTTAATAGACTGTTAATAGACCTGTCAATAGACCTGTTAATAGACTGTTAATAGACTGTTAATAGACCTGTCAATAGACCTGTTAATAGACCTGTTAATAGACCTGTTAATAGACCTGTTAATAGACCTGTCAATAGACCTGTTAATAGACCTGTTAATAGACCTGTCAATAGACCTGTCAATAGACTGTTAATAGACTGTTAATAGACCTGTCAATAGACCTGTTAATAGACCTGTTAATAGACCTGTTAATAGACCTGTTAATAGACCTGTCAATAGACCTGTTAATAGACTGTTAATAGACTGTTAATAGACCTGTCAATAGACCTGTTAATAGACTGTTAATAGACTGTTAATAGACCTGTCAATAGACCTGTTAATAGACCTGTCAATAGACCTGTTAATAGACCTGTTAATAGACCTGTCAATAGACCTGTTAATAGACTGTTAATAGACCTGTTAATAGACCTGTTAATAGACCTGTTAATAGACCTGTCAATAGACCTGTTAATAGACTGTTAATAGACCTGTCAATAGACCTGTTAATAGACTGTTAATAGACTGTTAATAGACCTGTCAATAGACCTGTTAATAGACCTGTTAATAGACCTGTTAATAGACCTGTTAATAGACCTCTCAATAGACCTGTTAATAGACTGTTAATAGACTGTTAATAGACCTGTCAATAGACCTGTTAATAGACTGTTAATAGACTGTTAATAGACCTGTCAATAGACCTGTTAATAGACCTGTCAATAGACCTGTTAATAGACCTGTTAATAGACCTGTCAATAGACCTGTCAATAGACCTGTTAATAGACCTGTTAATAGACCTGTTAATAGACCTGTTAATAGACCTGTCAATAGACCTGTTAATAGACCTGTTAATAGACCTGTCAATAGACCTGTTAATAGACCTGTCAATAGACTGTTAATAGACCTGTCAATAGACCTGTCAATAGACCTGTCAATAGACCTGTTAATAGACCTGTTAATAGACCTGTTAATAGACCTGTCAATAGACCTGTTAATAGACCTGTTAATAGACCTGTTAATAGACTGTTAATAGACCTGTCAATAGACCTGTCAATAGACCTGTTAATAGACCTATTAATAGACTGTTAATAGACCTGTCAATAGACCTGTTAATAGACCTGTTAATAGACCTGTTAATAGACCTGTTAATAGACCTGTTAATAGACCTGTTAATAGACCTGTTAATAGACCTGTTAATAGACCTGTTAATAGACCTGTCAATAGACCTGTTAATAGACCTGTTAATAGACCTGTCAATAGACCTGTTAATAGACTGTTAATAGACTGTTAATAGACCTGTCAATAGACCTGTTAATAGACTGTTAATAGACTGTTAATAGACCTGTCAATAGACCTGTTAATAGACTGTTAATAGACTGTTAATAGACCTGTCAATAGACCTGTCAATAGACCTGTTAATAGACTGTTAATAGACCTGTCAATAGACCTGTTAATAGACTGTTAATAGACTGTTAATAGACCTGTCAATAGACCTGTTAATAGACTGTTAATAGACTGTTAATAGACCTGTCAATAGACCTGTTAATAGACCTGTTAATAGACCTGTTAATAGACCTGTTAATAGACCTGTCAATAGACCTGTTAATAGACTGTAAATAGTTCATATTTTCTTCTTCTTCTTTGATAAACGTGTGGTTCTTGTTTCTTCTTCAGTGGTGTACCTGTGCTGCTCCTGGGACATCCTCAGGACTCTGATGGTCCAGTTCTGGAGGGACGGGGTGGAGTTAGAGGACTACGTCTTCTTCTTCATTGATCTTTTTGCTGAGGGTCTGGGGGGGGGGGGCCCCGTCAGGCCCTGGTACAGAGGAGACCAGGACGACTTCGCCGCCCGCCACGCCTTCAGGGTGAAATTATTATTATTATTATTATTATTATTATTATTATTATTATTATTATTATTATTATTATTGTTGTTGTTGTTATTATTGTTGTTATCACAATGGTCCGAGCAAGGACGCCAGCAGTGGGGGGGGAGTGAGGAAGACAGGTGTTAACTTACCTGTCTGTCTGACAGAGTGTGAAGGTGTTAACCTACCTGTCTGTGTCTCTACCTGTCTGTCTGACAGAGTGTGAAGGTGTTAACCTACCTGTCTGTGTCTACCTGTCTGTCTGAAGACAGGTGTTAACTTACCTGTCTGTCTGACAGAGTGTGAAGGTGTTAACCTACCTGTCTGTGTCTCTACCTGTCTGTCTGACAGAGTGTGAAGGTGTTAACCTACCTGTCTGTGTCTCTACCTGTCTGTCTGACAGAGTGTGAAGGTGTTAACCTACCTGTCTGTGTCTCTACCTGTCTGTCTGACAGAGTGTGAAGGTGTTAACCTACCTGGAGCCTCAGAATCCAGAATATCTTCAGTTTGTTGAAACTCTGAAAAACGACGCAAAGAACCTGTTCAACTTCACCATCAAGGACTCTCTGGTACCAACACACTCATCATATATAATATATAATAGATACACTATAATCTATGTAATAGATATAACATTAATATGATATAACCTTCTGTTTGTGCTTTGCTAAAGCAACACGTTGCAGCTGTTGTAGGATTCTGCTTTATCGTGACGTTGACACTGAAACAGGAAGCTGGTCCTGTTTAAATCTGCAGCTTCCTGTTTGTTTCACCGGCTGGTTTCTTCTGTTCTGGTTCAACTGGTGCTCAGAGGGATCGACGTCTCTTTGTCTGGTGTAACCGCTGGACAGCCTTCTGTTCTCCATCTCCTCAACTAAATAACATCTATCAGTAAAGAGGACAAATGTGAAAAATATCCCTAAATTATTAGTAAAATATGTAAAAAATATCCCAAAACTATTAGTAAGTATGTGAAAAATACCAGAAAATTATTAGCAAAATATCAGAAAATTATTAGTAAAATATATGAAAAATATCAGAAAATTATTAGTAAAATATGTGAAAAATATCCCAAAATTATTAGTAAAATGTGTGAAAAATATCAGAAAATTATTAGTAAAATATGTGAAAAATATCAGAACAATTTTAGTAAAATATGTGAAAAATATCAGAAAATTATTAGTAAATTATGTGAAAAATATCAGAACAATTTTAGTAAAATATGTGAAAAATATCAGAAAAATTTTAGTAAAATATGTGAAAAATATCAGAAACTTATTAGTAAAATATGTGAAAAATATCAGAAAATTATTAGTAAAATATGTGAAAAATATCAGAAACTTATTAGTAAAATATGTGAAAAATATCAGAAAATTATTAGTAAAATATGTGAAAATTATCCCCAAATTACTAGTAGAATATTTGAAAAATATCAGAAAAATGTCCGAAAAATATTAGTAAAATATGTGAAAAAATCAGAAACTTATTAGTAAAATATGTGAAAAATATCGGAAAATTATAAGTAAAATATGTGAAAAATATCCCCAAATTATTAGTAAAATAGGTGAAAAATATCCCCCAATTATTAGTAAAATATGTGAAAAATATCAGAAAATTATTAGTTAAATATGTGAAAATTATCAGAAATTATTAGTAAAATATGAAGCTGACGTCCGTCTCTCTCTCTGTCAGTATAACCTGATAGCTGCAGGTTTCCATGATGGAGTCATGATGTACTCTCAGGCTCTGAACGAGACACTGAGTGAGCAGAGACCAGGACCAGGACCAGGACCAGGACCAGGACCAGGACCAGGACCAGGACCAGGAGGAGTCCCGAGGCCCAGAGGAGACGTGGTGACCAGGAGGATGTGGAACAGAACCTTCTCAGGTGAGGACAGATGTTTGGTTCTCCGTCCTCCTTTTTCTCTGCAGGATATATATTTATTTATATATTTATATTTATATATTTTTTTATTTATATATTTATATATTTTTGTATTTATTTATCTATTTTTGTATTTATTTATCTATTTTTGTATTTATTTATATATTTATATGTTTAGTAGTACTGCCTTTTATACACGTTATACTTCAATAGAGAGCTGAATGTAATAAAGCCTGTAGGTAGTACTGTGGGGGACTGGGGGGGAGACTGGGGGGGGGCTGGGGGGGAGACTGGGGGGGAGACTGTGGGAGACTTGGGGGGGGGCTGTGGGGGGGGACTGGGGGGGAGACTGGGGGGGGGGACTGTGGGAGACTGTGGAGGATGTGGAGGATGTGGAGGATGTGGAGGATGTGGAGGATGTGGGTTCCCTGCCACAGTGAGAACCGGAGTCTCAGCAGTGTTCGGTACATTTTGGGACTGGCCGGCCAATCAGAGAGCTCGGTGTGGTTTTCCTGTCCTGGTTGTTGGTTTGAATCCCAGACGTCCGGTCCTCATGTTCCCAGCTGGTCCACATTTACTCTGCAGCGCTACGCTAACACGCTTACGCATATTATTATATTATTATGTATCAATATTATTATATTATTATATATTATTATTATTATATATTATATATCAATATGATTATATATCAATATTATTATATTATCATATATCAATATTATTATATTATTATATGTCAATATTATTATATTATTATATATCAATATTATTATATTATTATATATCAATATTATATATCAATATATTATATTATATTTTATTATTTTATTTTATCAATTTATTATAATGTTATATTATAATATTACAGGTTATTTAATTGTATTATTATATTTAATTATATGATATTGTACTACACTACTGAAGCTGGTGAAGCTGACCTGGTGAAGCTGACCTGGTGAAGCTGGTGAAGCTGACCTGGTGAAGCTGACCTGGTGAAGCTGGTGAAGCTGACCTGGTGAAGCTGGTGAAGCTGACCTGGTGAAGCTGACCTGGTGAAGCTGGTGAAGCTGACCTGGTGAAGCTGACCTGGTGAAGCTGGTGAAGCTGACCTGGTGAAGCTGGTGAAGCTGACCTGGTGAAGCTGACCTGGTGAAGCTGGTGAAGCTGACCTGGTGAAGCTGACCTGGTGAAGCTGGTGAAGCTGACCTGGTGAAGCTGGTGAAGCTGACCTGGTGAAGCTGACCTGGTGAAGCTGACCTGGTGAAGCTGGTGAAGCTGACCTGGTGAAGCTGACCTGGTGAAGCTGACCTGGTGAAGCTGACCTGGTGAAGCTGGTGAAGCTGACCTGGTGAAGCTGGTGAAGCTGACCTGGTGAAGCTGACCTGGTGAAGCTGACCTGGTGAAGCTGACCTGGTGAAGCTGACCTGGTGAAGCTGACCTGGTGAAGCTGACCTGGTGAAGCTGACCTGGTGAAGCTGGTGAAGCTGACCTGGTGAAGCTGACCTGGTGAAGCTGACCTGGTGAAGCTGGTGAAGCTGACCTGGTGAAGCTGGTGAAGCTGACCTGGTGAAGCTGACCTGGTGAAGCTGACCTGGTGAAGCTGACCTGGTGAAGCTGGTGAAGCTGACCTGGTGAAGCTGACCTGGTGAGGCTGACCTGGTGAAGCTGGTGAAGCTGACCTGGTGAAGCTGGTGAAGCTGACCTGGTGAAGCTGGTGAAGCTGACCTGGTGAAGCTGACCTGGTGAAGCTGACCTGATGAAGCTGACCTGGTGAAGCTGACCTGGTGAAGCTGGTGAAGCTGACCTGGTGAAGCTGGTGAAGCTGACCTGGTGAAGCTGACCTGGTGAAGCTGACCTGGTGAAGCTGGTGAAGCTGACCTGGTGAAGCTGGTGAAGCTGACCTGGTGAAGCTGACCTGGTGAAGCTGGTGAAGCTGACCTGGTGAAGCTGACCTGGTGAAGCTGACCTGGTGAAGCTGGTGAAGCTGACCTGGTGAAGCTGGTGAAGCTGACCTGGTGAAGCTGACCTGGTGAAGCTGGTGAAGCTGACCTGGTGAAGCTGACCTGGTGAAGCTAAGCCTGGTGAAGCTGACCTGGTGAAGCTGGTGAAGCTGACCTGGTGAAGCTGACCTGGTGAAGCTGACCTGGTGAAGCTGGTGAAGCTGACCTGGTGAAGCTGGTGAAGCTGACCTGGTAAAGCTTGAAACAGTTTGAGGAAGAAGCTTCATGAACATGTGGGACTACTTTGAAACTGCAGTATTTGTATACAGTTTGTGTAAAAGTACCACCAGAGGACGGAGCTCCAGTTCATGTTTAAAACCCAAACAAAGACAGAAAAAGAAAATACAGGAGACAGATTGTCCCATAAAAACGTCTCAATCCATCAGCTGAGATGTTGTTTTAGTTTGAGAAACATTTTAAAGACAAACAGACGAGAAGTTTCATCATCCTGATGAAAAGTCTCGTCTGTTTGTCTTTAAAATGTTTTTCCCTGTCCCTGTGTCTCTACACAGGGACAGGACAGAGCAGAGAGGACAGAACAGAGAGGACAGAGAGGACAGGACAGAGAGGACAGAACAGAGAGGACAGAACAGAGAGGACAGAACAGAGAGAACAGAGAGGACAGAACAGACAGAACAGAACAGAGAGGACAGAGAGGACAGAACAGAGAGGACAGAACAGAGAGGACAGAGAGGACAGAGAGGACAGGACAGAGAGGACAGAACAGAGAGGACAGAACAGAGAGGACAGAGAGGACAGGACAGAGAGGACAGAGAGGACAGAGAGGACAGAACAGAGAGGACAGAACAGAGAGGACAGGACAGAGAGGACAGAAGGACAGAACAGAGAGGACAGAACAGAGAGGACAGAAGGACAGAACAGAGAGGACAGAACAGAGAGGACAGAGAGGACAGAGAGGACAGAGAGGACAGAACAGAGAGGACAGAACAGAGAGGACAGGACAGAGAGGACAGAACAGAGAGGACAGAACAGAGAGGACAGGACAGAGAGGACAGAACAGAGAGGACAGGACAGAGAGGACAGAACAGACAGGACATAGAGGACAGACAGAACAGAGAGGACAGAACAGAGAGGACAGAGAGGACAGAACAGAGAGGACAGAAGGACAGAACAGAGAGGACAGAACAGAGAGGACAGAAGGACAGAACAGAGAGGACAGAACAGAGAGGACAGAGAGGACAGAACAGAGAGGACAGAACAGAGAGGACAGGACAGAGAGGACAGAACAGAGAGGACAGAAGAGAGAGGACAGAGAGGACAGAGAGGACAGAACAGAACAGAGAGGGCAGAGAGGACAGAGAGGACAGAGAGGACAGAACAGAGAGGACAGAGAGGACAGAGAGGACAGAACAGAACAGAGAGGGCAGAACAGAACAGAGAGGACAGAGAGGACAGGACAGAGAGGACAGAACAGAACAGAGAGGACAGAACAGAGAGGACAGAGAGGACAGGACAGAGAGGACAGAACAGAACAGAGAGGACAGAACAGAGAGGACAGAACAGAGAGGACAGAGAGGACAGGACAGAGAGGACAGAACAGAACAGAGAGGACAGAACAGAGAGGACAGAACGTAGGGGTGGGGTTTGGGTGGGGGTGGGGTTTGGGTTGGGGGTGCTAGAGGGTCCAGCTGTGGAAAACAAACGTCCATCACAGGAAGTGACACGTTGATATGAGGACCCAGCTGGAGACGACTGACTAATGAGATCAGACGGCTGAGAGACATTTTATTTACTGTCATGAATAAATAAACAGACATTTACATGTATCAGTCTTTATGTACGTCTGAATACTTCACCTTTTATTGTGAAGGACAGAGTTCAGTTTCCTGCAGCAGGAAACTGATGTCATCACCCCGTCTTCAGCAGGGTCAAAGGTCAGAGTGCAGTGACGAGTCAGCAGAAACTAAAAGTCCAACACAACAAAGAGTAAAACAAAACCACCGAGATGGGGGGTCGTGGTCCCTGTTGGGGGGTCGTGGTCCCTGTTGGGGGGTCGTGGTCCCTGATGGGGGGTCGTGGTCCCTGATGGGGGGTCGTGGTCCCTGATGGGGGGTCGTGGTCCCTGATGGGGGGTCGTGGTCCCTGATGGGGGGTAGTGGTCCCTGATGGGGGTTCGTGGTCCCTGATGGGGGTAGTGGTCCCTGATGGGGGGGTCGTGGTCCCTGATGGGGGGTAGTGGTCCCTGATGGGGGGTAGTGGTCCCTGATGGGGGGGTCGTGGTCCCTGATGGGGGGTAGTAGTCCCTGGATGGATGGATGGATGGATGGATGGATGGATGGATGGATGGATGGATGGATGGATAGATGATGGATGGATGGATAGATGATGGATGGATGGATGGATGGATGGATGGATGGATGGATGGATGGATGGATGGATGGATGATGGATGGATGGATGATGGATGGATGGATGGATGGATGATGGATGGATGGATGGATGGATGGATGGATGGATGGATGGATGGATGGATGGATGGATGGATGGATGGATGATGGATGGATGGATGGATGGATAGATGATGGATGGATGATGGATGGATGGATGGATGGATGGATGGATGATGGATGGCTGGATGGATGGATGATGGATGGATGGATGGATGGATGGATGATGGATGGATGGATGGATGGATGGATGGATGGATGGATGGATGGATAGATAGATGATGGATGGATGATGGATGGATGGATGGATGGATGGAAGGATGGATGGATGGATGGATAGATGATGGATGGATGGATGGATGGATAGATGATGGATGGATGGATGGATGGAAGGATGGATGGATGGATGGATAGATGATGGATGGATGGATGGATGGATGGATAGATGATGGATGGATGGATGGATAGATGATGGATTGATGGATGATGGATAGATGATGGATGGATGGATGGATGGATGGATGATGGATGGATGGATGATGGATGGATGGATGGATGGATGGATGATGGATAGATGATGGATGGATGGATGGATAGATGATGGATGGATGGATGGATGGATGGATGGATGGATGGATGGATGGATGGGTGGATGGATGGATGATGGATGGATGGATGATGGATAGATGATGGATAGATGATGGATGGATGGATGGATGGATAGATGATGGATGGATGGATGGATGGATGGATGGATGGATGGATGGATGGATGGATGATGGATGGATGGATGGATGGATGGATGGATGGATAGATGATGGATGGATGGATGGATGGATAGATGATGGATGGATGGATGGATGATGGATGGATGGATGGATGGATGGATGGATGGATGGATGGATGATGGATGGATGGATGGATGGATGGATGGATGGATGGATGGATGATGGATGGATGGATGATGGATGGATAGATGGATGGATGGATGATGGATGGATGGATGATGGATGGATGGATGGATGGATGGATGGATGGATGATGGATGGATGGATGGATGATGGATGGATAGATGGATGGATGATGGATGGATGGATGGATGGATGGATGATGGATGGATGGATGATGGATGGATAGATGGATGGATGATGGATGGATGGATGGATGATGGATGGATGGATGGATGGATGGATGGATGGATGGATGATGGATGGATGGATGATGGATGGATGATGGATAGATGATGGATTGATGGATGATGGATAGATGATGGATGGATGATAGATGATGGATGGATGATAGATGATGGATGGATGGATGGATGGATGGATGGATGGATAGATGATGGATGGATGATGGATAGATGATGGATTGATGGATGATGGATGGATGGATGGATGGATGGATGGATGGATGGGTGGATGGATGGATGGATGGATGATGGATGGATGATGGATGGATGAATGATGGATAGATGATGGATGGATGATGGATGGATGAATGATGGATGGATGATGGATGGATGGATGATGGATGGATGTAAAGAGTGATGGAGGAGTTCTCTGGAGTTCTTCTATGATTGTAACGCAGCAGAATTCACTGAGGGAATAAGATTCATCAAACAGACTTCATTCAGTTTTTACTGTAAATAAGCTGCTGTTCAACTGAACTGGAACAAACTTTATATGTCAACATTATTATTAAATATGTGTGTGTGTGTGTGTGTGTGTGTGTTTGTTTGTGTGTGCGTGCGTGCGTGCGTGCGTGCCAGCGTGCGTGTGTTACATTCCTGCTTGTCGTCTTCTTGGACGACTTTAATCAACAAAAACAAAACACTGAGTTCATTCATTCTTTTTCTGTCTAATAATATTTATGTCTGTCAAACTACATTTATCTGAGACACCAAGGAAAGAATATTATGTAAGAGATGATGTACAGCTAGTCGTCATTGTTGCACGTCGGAGTGCAGCATCACCCTGTCGGGGATTCTTTCACTACAATGACCCGCTTAGGTTTACATTATCTCTCTTATTACACGGCTACTTACTGAAGAAATCAATATTTTGACACAAAAACGGTCCTCCAGAGTCCGACATCAGAGCTGTGCCCATAGCAACGGTCTGTTATACGTAGCAACGGTCTGTTATACGTAGCAACAGTCTGTTATACGTAGCAACGGTCTGTTATACGTAGCAACAGTCTGTTATACGTAGCAACGGTCTGCTATACGTAGCAACAGTCTGTTATACGTAGCAAC
>CAKAOJ020000334.1:77500-137500 GCA_916701645.2 Sebastolobus alascanus | reverse complement strand
TAGAACGCCCTCACTTTACTAGGATGTCCTCACTTTACTAGAACGCCCTCACTTTACTAGAACGTCCTCACTTTACTAGAACGCCCTCACTTTACTAGAACGTCCTCACTTTACTAGAACGTCCTCACTTTACTAGAACGTCCTCCCTTTACTAGAACGCCCTCACTTTACTAGAACGCCCTCACTTTACTAGGACGTCCTCACTTTCCTAGGACGTCCTCCCTTTACTAGAACGCCCTCACTTTACTAGAACGCCCTCACTTTACTAGAACGCCCTCACTTTACTAGAACGCCCTCACTTTACTAGGACGTCCTCACTTTACTAGAACGCCCTCACTTTACTAGAACGCCCTCCCTTTACTAGAACGCCCTCACTTTACTAGAACGCCCTCACTTTACTAGAACGCCCTCACTTTACTAGAACGCCCTCACTTTACTAGGACGTCCTCCCTTTACTAGAACGTCCTCCCTTTACTAAAACGCCCTCCCTTTACTAGAACGCCCTCACTTTACTATGATGTCTTCACTTTACTAGAACGTCCTCACTTTACTAGAACGCCCTCACTTTACTAGGATGTCCTCACTTTACTAGAACGCCCTCACTTTACTAGAACGTCCTCACTTTACTAGAACGCCCTCACTTTACTAGAGGGTCCTCACTTTACTAGAACGTCCTCACTTTACTAGAACGCCCTCACTTTACTAGAACGTCCTCACTTTACTAGAACGTCCTCCCTTTACTAAAACGCCCTCCCTTTACTAGAACGCCCTCACTTTACTAGAACGTCCTCACTTTACTATGATGTCTTCACTTTACTAGAACGTCCTCACTTTACTAGAACGCCCTCACTTTACTAGGATGTCCTCACTTTACTAGGACGTCCTCACTTTACTAGAACGCCCTCACTTTACTACAACGTCCTCACTTTACTATGATGTCTTCAATTTACTAGAACGTCCTCACTTTACTAGAACGCCCTCACTTTACTAGAACGTCCTCACTTTACTAGGACGTCTTCACTTTACTAGAACGTCCTCACTTTACTAGGACGTCCTCCCTTTACTAGAATGCCCTCAATTTACTAGAACGCCCTCACTTTACTAGGACGTCTTCACTTTACTAGGACGCCCTCACTTTACTAGAACGTCCTCACTTTACTAGGACGTCTTCACTTTACTAGGACGTCTTCACTTTACTAGAACGCCCTCACTTTACTAGGACGCCCTCACTTTACTAAGACGTCTTCACTTTACTAGGACGTCTTCACTTTACTAGAACGCCCTCACTTTACTAGGACGCCCTCACTTTACTAAGACGTCTTCACTTTACTAGGACGTCTTCACTTTACTAGAACGCCCTCACTTTACCAGGACGTCTTCACTTTACTAGGACGCCCTCACTTTACTAGAACGTCCTCACTTTACTAGGACGTCTTCACTTTACTAGGACGTCTTCACTTTACTAGAACGCCCTCACTTTACTAGGACGCCCTCACTTTACTAAGACGTCTTCACTTTACTAGGACGTCTTCACTTTACTAGAACGCCCTCACTTTACTAGGACGCCCTCACTTTACTAAGACGTCTTCACTTTACTAGGACGTCTTCACTTTACTAGAACGCCCTCACTTTACCAGGACGTCCTCACTTTACTAGGACGTCTTCACTTTACTAGAACGTCCTCACTTTACTAGAACGTCCTCACCTTACCAGGACGTCCTCACTTTACTAGAACATCCTCACTTTACTAGGACGTCCTAACTTTACTAAAACATCCTCACTTTACTAGAACGTCCTCACTTTACTCGGACGTCCTCACTTTACTAGGACATCCTCACTTTACAAGAAAGTCCTCACTTTACTAGGACGTCCTCACTTTACAAGAACGTCTTCACTTTACTAGGACGTCCTCACTTTACAAGAACGTCTTCACTTTACTAGGACGTCCTCACTTTACTAGGACATCCTCACTTTACTTGAACGTCCTCACTTTACTAGGACGTCTTCACTTTACTAGAACGTCCTACCTTTACTAGGACGTCCTCACTTTACAAGAACGTCTTCACTTTACTAGGACGTTCTCACTTTACTAGGACGTCCTACCTTTACTAGCACGTCCTCACTTTACTAAAACGTCCTACCTTTACTAGAACATCCTCACTTTACTAGAATGTCCTCACTTTACTAAAAAAGTATTCATTTGGTTTTAGATGTCTTTGGATTGTTTTTAATGTGAGAAAACAGTCCACTAGACTGAACTGGACTCAACTGGACTGGACTGGACTGGACTGATTTAAACTGTTAGCTTTAGTCCATTAGATTTGTCCATGATGCTCCAGGACTCTGGGAAGATCTTCTCTTTCTGTCTCACTCAGTCGTCTCTCTCTGTTTTCTCCTTCTCTCAACACACATAAACATGGACTCTACGAACACAAACACACATGACAATCACACAAACACACACACACACACTTCTGTCCGTTGAACAGGAAGTTGAAGCTGGAGAGCGAGCTGGCGGCTCAGCTGTGGAGAGTTTCCTGGGACGACGTCCAGATGAGCAACCTGGACAAAGTCCTGAGGAGAGCCTGCAGCAGACTCACTATGTCTCTGGTAACACACAATAACACACAGTAACACATTAACACACATTAACACACTCACACACTCATTTAGATGGTTTTCGGTACGTGCTGACTGGACTAATTGGTTCCTCCTGATTGGCTGCAGAAAGGATCCACCTGCGGCTCTCTGATGACCATGGAGGGGAACTTCCAGATCTACACCAAGACTGGATACTACAAGGTGCGATCCCACCTTCCACCACCTGCCAACCCTCTCTGACAGCTAACATCCTGATTGGACAGATAATGCTGTAATAAGGAGAATAACGTGATGATGTCATGAATTCTGTCTCCTGCAGGGAAACCTGGCAGCCATCAAGTATATCAACAAGAAACGAATCGAACTGACCAGGAAAGTTCTGTTTGAACTAAAACATGTAAGAACTTCATCCATCTACCTACCAACTGACTTACCAACTGACCTACCAACTGACCTACCTACTGACCTATCAACTTACCTACCTACTGATCTACCTACTGATCTACCTACTGACCTACCTACTGATCTACCTACTGACCTACCTACTGATCTACCTACTGACCTACCTACTGATCTACCTACTGATCTACCTACTGATCTACCTACTGACCTACCTACTGACCTACCTACTGATCTACCTACTGACCTACCTACTGATCTACCTACTGACCTACCTACTGACCTACCAACTGACCTACCGACTGACCTACCAACTGACCTATCAACTTACCTACCTACTGATGTACCTACTGACCTACCAACTGACCTATCAACTTACCTACCTACTGATCTACCTACTGACCTATCAACTGACCTACCTACTGATCTACCTACTGATCTACCTACTGATCTACCTACTGACCTACCTACTGATCTACCTACTGATCTACCTACTGATCTACCTACTGATCTACCTACTGACCTACCTACTGACCTACCAACTGACCTACCTACTGACCGACCTACTGACCCATCAACTGATCTACCTACTGATCTACCTACTGACCTACCTACTAACCTACCAACTGACCTACCTACTGACCTATCAACTGATCTACCTACTGACCTACCTACTGATCTACCTACTGACCTACCTACTGACCTACCAACTGACCTACCTACTGACCGACCTACTGACCTATCAACTGATCTACCTACTGATCTACCTACTGACCTTCCTACTAACCTACCAACTGACCTACCTACTGACCTATCAACTGATCTACCTACTGACCTACCTACTGACCTACCTACTAACCTACCAGCTGACCTTCCTACTGACCTATCAACTGATCTACCTACTCACCTACCTACTGATCTACCTACTGATCTACCTACTGACCTACCTACCGACCCACCAACTGACCTACCAACTGACCTACTTACTGACCTGTCAACTGATCTACCTACTGATCTACCTACTGACCTACCAACTGACCTACCAACTGACCGACCTACTGACCTATCAACTGATCTACCTACTGACCTACCTACTGACTTACCAATGGACCTACCAATGGACTTATCAACTGACCTACCAATGGACCTACCAACTGACCTACCACTGGACCTCCCTACTGACCTACCAACTGACCTACCAATGGACCTACCAACTGACGTAAATACTAAGGTTGACTGATGAGTATCTTGTTTTAGGGTTCAGTGCCTTGTTTGTAGGATTTTTATGGTCTTGGTCGAATTTGGATCTACTGATAGATCTTCCTACTTATCAAATGAGTGACCGACTGGTCGAACTACCAACTAACCTACCTACCGACAGACAGACCGACCTACCTGCCTATCTACCTACTGACCTACCAACAAGCCTACCTTGAGTATCTATCTTAGTGATTCAGTCCCTTGCTTGTAGGATGTTGATGGTTTGGGAGGGATTTGAACCTGCAGCATCTGTGCTCTTACAGATGCGAGATGTTCAGAATGAGCATCTGACTCGCTTCATTGGCGCCTGCATTGACGCGCCAAACATGTGCATCATCACAGAGTATTGTCCCAGAGGCAGCCTACAGGTACAACACACCTAACTCTGTACCCTTCTATCAACCCTTCTATCAACCATCTGTACCCTTCTATCAACCCTTCTATCAACCACTCTATCAACCATCTGTACCCTTCTAACAACCCTTCTATCAACCATCTGTACCCTTCTATCAACCCTTCTATCAACCACTCTATCAACCATCTGTACCCTTCTAACAACCCTTCTATCAACCACTCTATCAACCATCTGTACCCTTCTATCAACCCTTCTATCAACCCCTCTATCAACCATCTGTACCCTTCTATCAATCCTTCTATCAACCATCTGTACCCTTCTATCAACCACTCTATCAACCATCTGTACCCTTCTATAAACCCTTCTATCAACCCCTCTATCAACCATCTGTACCCTTCTATCAATCCTTCTATCAACCACTCTATCAACCCTTCTATCAACCATCTGTACCCTTCTATCAACCCCTCTATCAACCCTTCTATCAACCATCTGTACCCTTCTAACAACCCTTCTATCAACCACTCTATCAACCATCTGTACCCTTCTATCAACCCTTCTATCAACCATCTGTACCCTTCTAACAACCCTTCTATCAACCCCTCTATCAACCATCTGTACCCTTCTATCAATCCTTCTATCAACCACTCTATCAACCGTACCTATACAACCATATCAACACTCTATCAACCATCTGTACCCTTCTATCAACCCTTCTATCAACCATCTGTACCCTTCTAACAACCCTTCTATCAACCCCTCTATCAACCATCTGTACCCTTCTATCAATCCTTCTATCAACCACTCTATCAACCCTTCTATCAACCATCTGTACCCTTCTATCAACCACTCTATCAACCATCTGTACCCTTCTATCAACCCTTCTATCAACCCCTCTATCAACCATCTGTACCCTTCTATCAATCCTTCTATCAACCCCTCTATCAACCCTTCTATCAACCATCTGTACCCTTCTAGCAACCCCTCTATTAACCCTTCTATCATCCCCTCTATTAACCTTTCTATCAACCCCTCTATTAACCCCTCTGTCAACACGTCTATCAACCCTTTACACCTCTTTATACCCCTCTGTCATCCCTTTATACCCCTTTTTCATCCCTTTACACCCCTCTATCAACCCTTCTATCAACCATCTGTACCCTTCTAGCGACCCCTCTATTAACCATTCTATCAACCCCTCTATTAACCCTTCTATCAACCCTTCTATCAACCCTTCTATCAACCATCTGTACCCTTCTATGAACCCCTCTGTTAACCTTTCTATCAACCCCTCTATTAACCCCTCTGTCAACATGTCTATCAACCCTTTACACCTCTTTATACCCCTCTGTCATCCCTTTATACCACTTTATACCCCTCTGTTAGCCCCTCATACTTCTGTATACCCCTCTATCAGCCCTTTACACCCCTCTGTTAGCCCTTCATACCTCTCTATACCCCTCTATCAGCCCTTTATACCCCTCTGTTAGCCCTTCATACCTCTGTATACCCCTCTGTTAGCCCTTTATACCTCTTTATACCCCTCTGTTAGCCCTTTATACCTCTTTATACCCCTCTATCAGCCCTTTATACCCCTCTGTTAGCCCTTCATACCTCTTTATACCCCTCTGTTAGCCCTTTATACCTCTTTATACCCCTCTGTTAGCCCTTTATACCTCTTTATACCCCTCTATCAGCCCTTTATACCCCTCTGTTAGCCCTCCATACCTCGTTATACCCCTCTATCAACCCTTTATACCCCTCTGTTAGCCATTTTTACCTCTTTATACCCCTCTATAAGCCCATTGTACTACTGGTATTACAGTATATATATGAACCCAGTATCAGTATAAGCCATCCTTCAGCTCCATGTGTCTTTCAGTCCTCTATCATTCCTTCATACATCAGATGTTCTCCCACCTCTCAGCTATAGTTATTTGTCAGCACTGTAACCTAGCAACCTCCTAGCACGGTAACCTAGCAACATGACATCACATGTCAGCCAGCTGTAGGTGGATGTGGGCTGCGTGGGGTTTGGGTTGTTGCCAGATGACCGTCGCCAGACTTCATCACTGAGAGGAGGAAGACTTCATCTCTGAGAGGAGGAAGACTACATCTCTGAGAGGAGGAAGACTACATCGCTGAGAGGAGGAAGACTACATCTCTGAGAGGAGGAAGACTACATCGCTGAGAGGAGGAAGACTACATCTCTGAGAGGAGGAAGACTACATCGCTTAGAGGAGGAAGACTACATCTCTGAGAGGAGGAAGACTACATCGCTGAGAGGAGGAAGACTACATCGCTGAGAGGAGGAAGACTACATCGCTTAGAGGAGGAAGACTACATCTCTGAGAGGAGGAAGACTACATCGCTGAGAGGAGGAAGACTACATCGCTTAGAGGAGGAAGACTACATCGCTGAGAGGAGGAAGACTACATCTCTGAGAGGAGGAAGACTACATCGCTGAGAGGAGGAAGACTACATCGCTGAGAGGAGGAAGACTACATCACCTCTGATGTCATCACCTCTGATGTCCATCCACTATAAATCTATGAATCAGTCTCTCAGTGATTTTGGTCTGTATATTGACTTCAGGCCGAGTAAACGGACACAGCTTTCACTTTGGTTCTACAAGGACCGGATGGCTCGTAACAGCGACCCCGGTACCCCATATTCCCCCGGTACCCCATATTCCACCGTTACCCCATATTCCACCGTTACCCCATATTCCACCGTTACCCCATATTCCTCCGGTACCCCATATTCCACCGTTACCCCATATTCCCCCCCAGGTACCCCATATTCCACCGGTACCCCATATTCCCCCCGGTACCCATATTCCTCGGTACCCCATATTCCCCCGGTACCCCATATTCCCCGGTACCCATATTCCACCGTTACCCCATATTTCCCCCGGTACCCCATATTCCTCGGTACCCCATATTCCCCCGGTACCCCATATTCCACCGTTACCCCATATTCCCCCGGTACCCCATATTCCACCGTTACCCCATATTCCCCCGGTACCCCATATTCCTCCGGTACCCCATATTCCACCGTTACCCCATATTCCCCCAGTACCCCATATTCCCCCGGTACTCCATATTCCCCCGGTACCCCATATTCCACCGTTACCCCATATTCCCCCAGTACCCCATATTCCCCCGGTACCCCATATTCCACCGTTACCCCATATTCCCCCAGTACCCCATATTCCCCCGGTACCCCATATTCCACCGTTACCCCATATTCCACCGTTACCCCATATTCCCCCGGTACCCCATATTCCCCCGGTACCCCATATTCCACCGTTACCCCATATTCCCCCGGTACCCCATATTCCCCCGGTACCCCATATTCCCCCGGTACCCCATATTCCCCCGGTACCCCATATTCCCCCGGTACTCCATATTCCACCGTTACCCCATATTCCCCCCTTCATCAGTTCAGAGTCCTGATGATGATGATGATGAAGATGATGATGTTCAGGAGGAAGCAGCTGTGTGTCATGTGATACACACACACACACACACACTAACACACACACAGTGAGCTGTTATTAGATTTTGTGAATCACAACTGTAGTGGACAGACACACTGAGTGTGTATTACTGAGTGTGTATCACTGAGTGTGTATCACTGAGTGTGTATCACTGAGTGTGTATTACTGAGTGTGTATCACTGAGTGTGTATTACTGAGTGTGTTGAGTGTGTATCACTGAGTGTGTATCACTGAGTGTGTATCACTGAGTGTGTATTACTGAGTGTGTATTACTGAGTGTGTATCACTGAGTGTGTATTACTGAGTGTGTATTACTGAGTGTGTATCACTGAGTGTGTATCACTGAGTGTGTATTACTGAGTGTGTATCTTCCAGGACCTGATGGAGAGCGACAGCATCACTCTGGACTGGATGTTCAGATACTCTCTGATCAACGACATCGTCAAGGTAACGGCCTGGGGGGGGGTTGTAACTGTTGTAAAAGACAACAGTTACAGCTGTGTCCTCCTCCTCCTCCTATATATATGATATATATATATATATATATATATATATATATATATATATATATATATATACACACACACCGAAATGTCCCAGTAAAACCAGTGAAACCAGTGAAACCAGTAAAACCAATGAAACCAGTGAAACCAGTAAAACCAGTGAAACCAGTAAAACCAGTAAAACCAGTGAAACCAGTGAAACCAGTAAAACCAGTGAAACCAGTGAAACCAGTAGAGCATCACATCCTGACTCTATCAGGCTGTGATCTGGAGCTCTGGAGTTAATAAAGTCACATACTGATGTTTTATTGTTGTTTATTGTTGTTATCAGGGCATGTTGTTCCTCCACAACAGCGTCATCGTCTCCCACGGCAACCTGAAGTCCTCTAACTGTGTGGTGGACAGTCGCTTCGTCCTGAAGATCACTGATTATGGTCTGGAGAGTCTGAGGAGCGCCAGCTGCCCCGAGGACACGCACGCCTACTACGCACGTAGGACTATTAGATATACTCCTTATATATATATGTATGTATGTATGTATATATGTGTTATTATGTGTTATTATGTGTAGGTCAACTGTGGACGTCTCCGGAGCTGGTGAGGACAGAGTGCCCCCCCCCCTGTGGGACTCAGAAAGGAGACGTCTACAGCTTCAGTATCATCCTGCAGGAGGTCGCTCTGCTGAGAGGAGTCTTCTACCTGGACGCCCTCAACCTCACTCCTAAAGGTATATATACACTATATATATATATATATATATATATATACATATATACATCTATATATGTATATATATCTATATATACATATATATATATAAGGGATAATGTACAGCTAGCAGGTCATTGTTGTGAAAGATTCCAGAGTCCGATATCAGAGCTGTGTCCATAGCAACCCTGTCCCTGTGTCCCCCCCCCTCATTTAAAGACCCTGTCCCTGTGTCCCCCCCCTCATTTAAAGACCCTGTCCCTGTCCCCCCTCCTCATTTAAAGACCCTGTCCCTGTGTCCCCCCTCCTCATTTAAAGACCCTGTCCCTGTGTCCCCCCCCTCATTTAAAGACCCTGTCCCTGTGTCCCCCCACCTCATTTAAAGACCCTGTCCCTGTGTCCCCCCCCCCCTCATTTAAAGACCCTGTCCCTGTGTCCCCCCCCCCTCATTTAAAGACCCTGTCCCTGTGTCCCCCCCCCTCATTTAAAGACCCTGTCCCTGTGTCCCCCCTCCTCATTTAAAGACCCTGTCCCTGTGTCCCCCCTCCTCATTTAAAGACCCTGTCCCTGTGTCTCCCCCCCCCCCTCATTTAAAGACCCTGTCCCTGTGTCCCCCCCCCTCATTTAAAGACCCTGTCCCTGTGTCTCCCCCCCCCCCTCATTTAAAGACCCTGTCCCTGTCCCCCCCCCTCATTTAAAGACCCTGTCCCTGTGTCCCCCCCCCCTCATTTAAAGACCCTGTCCCTGTGTCTCCCCCCCTCATTTAAAGACCCTGTCCCTGTGTCCCCCCCCTCATTTAAAGACCCTGTCCCTGTGTCCCCCCCCCTCATTTAAAGACCCTGTCCCTGTGTCCCCCCCCCCCTCAGAGATTGTCCAGGCGGTGGTTCATGGCGGTGCCCCCCCCCTCCGTCCCTCGCTGTGCGTCCACAGTCACAGCGAGGAGCTCGGCGTCCTGATGCAGCGCTGCTGGAGTGAAGAACCCGGAGACAGACCGGACTTCAACACCGTCAAGATCCTGCTGAGGAAGCAGCACAGGTGAGGTGGGGGGGGACAGGTGAGGTGGGGGGGGGGACAAGTGAGGTGGGGGGGGGACAGGTGAGGTGGGGGGGACAGGTGAAATGGGGGGGACAGGTGAGGGGGGGGGGGGGGACAGGTGAGGTGGGGGGGACAGGTGAGGTGGGGGGGGGACAGGTGAGGTGGGGGGGGACAAGTGAGGTGGGGGGGGGACAGGTGAGGTGGGGGGGGACAGGTGAGGTGGGGGGGACAGGTGAGGTGGGGGGGACAGGTGAGGTGGGGGGGGACAGGTGAGGTGGGGGGGGGACAAGTGAGGTGGGGGGGGGACAGGTGAGGTGGGGGGGGTAAAGTAACATTTAAGTCTTCTTTACTGTGCAATTTAACCTGAGTGTTACTCTTTCACTCCTCACTGTCCTCCTGTCTCTTCTGTCCTGTCCTGTCTATCCTCCTGTCTGTCTGTCTGTCCTCCTGTCTGTCTGTCTGTCCTGTCCTCACTGTCCTCCTGTCTGTCTCTTCTGTCCTGTCTGCCCTCCTGTCTGTCTGTCCTCCTGTCTCTCCTGTCTGTCTGTCCTCCTGTCTGTCCTCCTGTCTGTCCTCCTGTCTGTCCTCCTGTCTGTCCTCCTGTCTGTCTGTCTGCCCTGTCCTGTCTGTCCTCCTGTCTGTCTCTTCAGGGGTTACGGGTCCAACATCCTGGACAACCTGTTGTCCCGTATGGAGCAGTACGCTAACAACCTGGAGGAGCTGGTGGAGGAGAGAACACAGGCGTACCACGAGGAGAAACGCAAGGCTGAAGTACTACTGTACCAGATACTACCACAGTAAATATAAATACTACTACTGTACCAGATACTACCACAGTAAATATAAATACTACAACTGTACCAGATACTACCACAGTAAATATAAATACTACTACTGTACCAGATACTACCACAGTAAATATAAATACTACTACTGTACCAGATACTACCACAGTAAATATAAATACTACTACTGTACCAGATACTACCACAGTAAATATAAATACTACTGCTCTACCAGATACTACCACAGTAAATATAAATACTACAACTGTACCAGATACTACCACAGTAAATATAAATACTACAACTGTACCAGATACTACCACAGTAAATATAAATACTACTACTGTACCAGATACTACCACAGTAAATATAAATACTACTACTGTACCAGATACTACCACAGTAAATATAAATACTACTACTGTACCAGATACTACCACAGTAAATATAAATACTACTACTGTACCAGATACTACCACAGTAAATATAAATACTACTACTGTACCAGATACTACCACAGTAAATATAAATACTACTACTGTACCAGATACTACCACAGTAAATATAAATACTACTACTGTACCAGATACTACCACAGTAAATATAAATACTACTACTGTACCAGATACTACCACAGTAAATATAAATACTACTACTGTACCAGATACTACCACAGTAAATATAAATACTACTACTGTACCAGATACTACCACAGTAAATATAAATACTACTACTGTACCAGATACTACCACAGTAAATATAAATACTACTACTGTACCAGATACTACCACAGTAAATATAAATACTACTACTGTACCAGATACTACCACAGTAAATATAAATACTACTGCTGTACCAGATACTACCACAGTAAATATAAATACTACTGCTGTACCAGATACTACCACAGTAAATATAAATACTACCACTGTACCAGATACTACCACAGTAAATATAAATACTACTACTTTACCAGATACTACCACAGTAAATATAAATACTACTGCTCTACCAGATACTACCACAGTAAATATAAATACTACCACTGTACCAGATACTACCACAGTAAATATAAATACTACTACTGTACCAGATACTACCACAGTAAATATAAATACTACTACTGTACCAGATACTACCACAGTAAATATAAACACTACTACTGTACCAGATACTACCACAGTAAATATAAATACTACCACTGTACCAGATACTACCACAGTAAATATAAATACTACTGCTGTACCAGATACTACCACAGTAAATATAAATACTACTACTGTACCAGATACTACCACAGTAAATATAAATACTACTACTTTACCAGATACTACCACAGTAAATATAAATACTACTACTGTACCAGATACTACCACAGTAAATATAAATACTACTGCTCTACCAGGTACTAGCACAGTAAATATACTACAGTAATACTTCATGATGGTTTTGTGTTCCAGTTCCGTAGCAGAACAGTTGAAACGAGGTGAGACGGTTCAGGCTGAAGCTTTCGACTCCGTCACCATTTACTTCAGTGACATCATCGGCTTCACCGCCCTGTCTGCTGAGAGCACGCCACTGCAGGTCAGTAGAACCCAGTAGAACAACACTTCAAGTCAGTAGAACTCAGGACAACCCTGCAGAACAACACTATAGGTCGTTAGAACGCAGTACAAATACACTATAGGTCAGTAGAACCCAGTAGAACAACACTACAGGTCAGCAGAACCCAGTAGAACAACACTACAGGTCAGTAGAACTCAGTAGAATAACACTACGGGTCAGCAGAACCCAGTAGAACAACACTACAGGTCAGTAGAACTCAGTAAAACAACACCACGGGTCAGTAGAACTCAGTAGAAGAACATTACAGGTCAGTAGAACCCAGTAGAATAACACTACGGGTCAGCAGAACCCAGTAGAACAACACTACAGGTCAGTAGAACTCAGTAAAACGACACCACGGGTCAGTAGAACTCAGTAGAAGAACATTACAGGTCAGTAGAACCCAGTAGAACAACACCACAGGTCAGTAGAACCAGGTTCTCCCTATCCTTGCCTGTAGCATAACAGCCAATCCAAATAAGTAAACACATGAACAGAGTGTTCTCCGGAGGAACGTCACACAGAACAGTAGGACTCTGGAAACACAAGGACTCCATCTAGTGGTGGAACCAGTTATTACCACAGACCACAGGACCAGGGAAGAACCATTTCAGAACCACATTAACCTCTCTGGTCCAAAAAGCAGAAGAACAATTTGACTACAGAAATCTTTGTCTGCTAGCAGTACCTCAGTTAATCTCAGCAAAACAACACTACGGGTCAGTAGAACCCAGTAGAACAGCACTACGGGTCAGTAGAACCCAGTAGAACAGCACTACGGGTCAGTAGAACCCAGTAGAACAACACTACGGGTCAGCAGAACCCAGTAGCTGTACCTCAGTTCATCTCCCTCCCGGTAAACTCTCTGGTGTTCTCAGGGGAAATGACAGAATTGTAAAAGAGAACTTTGATCTGAACGGGAAGAACCTGGTTAAATAAAAGCTGAAATAAAAATGACATCATGTGTTTTTGTTTTATTATTTCCAGGTCGTGACCTTGTTGAACGACCTCTACACTTGCTTCGACGCCATCATCGACAACTTTGATGTTTACAAGGTAAAACTTTCCTCAGCTGCGTCCACTCTTTGTGCTAAGCTAACAGTTTCCCTCTGCTTCCACTCTTTGTGCTAAGCTAACAGTTTCCCCCTGCTTCCACTCTTTGTGCTAAGCTAACAGTTTCCCTCTGCTTCCACTCTTTGTGCTAAGCTAACAGTTTCCCCCTGCTTCCACTCTTTGTGCTAAGCTAAGCTAGCTGTTTCCCCCTGCTTCCACTCTTTGTGCTAAGCTAAGCTAGTTGTTTCCCCCTGCTTCCACTCTTTGTGCTAAGCTAACAGTTTCCCTCTGCGTTCACTCTTTGTGCTAAGCTAACAGTTTCCCTCGGCGTCCACTCTTTGTGCTCAGCTAAGCTAGCTGTTTCCCCCTGCTTCCACTCTTTGTGCTAAGCTAACAGTTTCCCCCTGCTTCCACTCTTTGTGCTAAGCTAACAGTTTCCCCCTGCTTCCACTCTTTGTGCTAAGCTAACAGTTTCCCCCTGCTTCCACTCTTTGTGCTAAGCTAACAGTTTCCCCCTTCGTCCACTCTTTGTGCTAAGCTAACAGTTTCCCCCTGCTTCCACTCTTTGTGCTAAGCTAACAGTTTCCCCCTGCTTCCACTCTTTGTGCTAAGCTAACAATTTCTCCCTGTTAACAGGCTGTTATAAGCAACCAAGAAAGTTGGGGAAGGTCTCATTTTTTAAGTTACTGTCATGGTCCTGGGTTTTTACTATTGTTTGTTTTCTGTTTTATTTTGATAGTCATTCCTCTTGTGTCATGTCTGGTTTTACTTCCTGCCTTTGTTTGTTTTCCGCCTGTGTGATTGTCACACCCCAGCAGTCTCAACCTGCTTCGCCTCTGCCCTGCCCCCAGGCTGTCTGCCTGAGTTTCCCTGCTCCGCCTCTGCCCTGCCCCAAGGCTGTCTGCCTGAGTTTCCCTGCTCAGCCTCTGCCCTGCCCCAAGGCTGTCTGCCTGAGTTTCCCTGCTCAGCCTCTGCCCTGCCCCCAGACCGTCTGCCTGAGTTTCCCTGCTACGCCTCTGCCCTGCCCCCAGGCCGTCTGCCTGAGTTACCCTGCTTCGCCTCTGCCCTGCCCCCAGGCTGTCTGCCTGAGTTTCCCTGCTGAGCCTCTGCCCTGCCCCCAGGCCGTCTGCCTGAGTTTCCCTGCTTCGCCTCTGCCCTGCCCCCAGGCTGTCTGCCTGAGTTTCCCTGCTCAGCCTCTGCCCTGCCCCCAGGCCGTCTGCCTGAGTTTCCCTGCTCCGCCTCTGCCCTGCGCCTAGGCCGTCTGCCTGAGTTTCTCTGCTTCGCCTCTGCCCTGCCCCAAGGCCGTCTGCCTGAGTTTCCCTGCTCCGCTTCTGCTCTGCTCTCCTTGTGTATTTAGTCTGTGTGCTTCCCTCATTCAGTGTCAGGTCGTCTGCTTTGTACTCGTGTTCCACGTGTCTTCAAGTTTGTACTCCATTAAGATTTGATGTTTTATCCTTTGTACCTTGTTTGTTCCTCAGCCTGCATTCTCAGTCTTTGATTCCTGTTAGATTTGTTTTTGCCAACAGCTTTACTATTAAAGCTCTCCTTTAGTTAAATGTGCTTGTCTGCCTGGTCTCCCTGCGTTTGGGTCCACCTCTTGAACTGAAATCTAACAGTTACGTTAAAATCCGTTCGCCAACGGCGATAAAAGACAGTTAACACATGTAAAAGGTTCCACATAGAACCTTTAGAACTTGTTACTGTGTTAACTCAGCTGTGGCGCTCGGTGCCGCCCTTAGGTGGAGACCATCGGCGACGCCTACATGGTGGTGTCCGGTCTGCCGGTGAGGAACGGGAAGCTCCACGGGCGAGAGGTGGCCCGGATGTCCCTCGCCCTGCTGGACGCCGTCGAGAGCTTCAGCATCCGACACCGAGCCAATCAGCAGCTCCGGCTACGCATCGGCATACACAGCGGTCAGTGACCGTGTTTTAAATGTACCATAAAATGTGATTGTTAATGTACAGTATGTGCAGTACATGTAACCAAGTACTTTTTTTGCAGGTCCGGTGTGTGCAGGTGTGGTCGGACTGAAGATGCCCAGGTACTGTTTGTTCGGAGACACCGTCAACACAGCGTCACGCATGGAGTCCAACGGAGAGGGTAACACACACACACACACACACACACACACACACACACACACACACACACACACACACACACAACATCAAACCATAGACTGTATAAAACATGGACGTAGTCTCTGTGATGTCACCTATACATCAGACCGCCACATAGGAGTACTTCACAATAAGTCAAGGCCACGCCCCCTTTAGAAGATCCCATAGACTTCAATGTGATCTGACGTATGTTTGATTGTAATTTAGACAAGTTCGTATTCATTCACTTCTTGTTATACAAACGTTTGTCTAATGATTATGTAGTGACCTTGCCTGAACCTGAGCGTTGGCGATACCTTAGTAAACTTTACTTTTTCTTGTAACAGAGTATTTCTACACTTTGGTATTAGTAATTTTACTTTGGTAACAATTAGAATTTTAAAATTTTAGAATGCAGGACTTTTAGCTGTTGTGGTGGAGTTATTGTTGTGGTGACGTTGTTGTTGTTGTTGTTATTGTTGTTGTGGTAACGTTGTTGTTGTGGTGACGTTGTTGTTGTTTTTTTGTTGTTGTTGTGGTAACGTTGTTGTTGTGTGTGTGTGCAGCTCTGAGGATTCATGTGTCGGAGGCGACCTGTGAGGTTCTGCAGGAGTTCGGCTGCTTCCAGCTGCAGCTCAGAGGAGAGATTGAGATGAAGGGAAAAGGACGCATGAGGACGTACTGGCTGCTGGGAGAGGACAACACCGACTGACGGAGGAGAGGAGGACAACACCGACTGACGGAGGAGAGGAGGACAACACCGACTGACGGAGGAGAGGAGGACAACACCGACTGACGGAGGAGAGGAGGACAACACCGACTGACGGAGGAGAGGAGGACACTGTGTGCTTTATTCTCTGTTTTATTATTATTATTATTATTATTATTATTATTATTATTATTATTATTATTAATAAAGTAACACTTGATTTTATTTTGTAATCATTTCTGGACAGAACTTCTCCATTCAAACCAAAGAATACATCTTTTTATTATTGATTATTGGAAACTTTATTCTCCTTATATGTTGTGTTGTGTTTGTCTGTAGACATATTTTTGTATGTTTAGCTGGAAACTGACTAGAAATAATTAAAAATGTGTTAATTGTAAATGTACAAATTGATATTAGTTCCTATTAATAATTTCCAGGAAACTTCTTGGAAATGATTTGTAAATTAAAGGACCTGTAAATTAAAGTGGAAATTAAAACTACAATACCCAGAGTTCAGTTTGGAAATACAGGAATTTGGCGTTGGCTGTTTCTGTTGTTGAATTAAAGGCAGTTTGATGACACTGAGGTTCCTCCATCTGCTGGAAACATCCTGAGAAATGAGCTGCTGATCTTTATCATCTTTTGATTTAAAAGTTCCACCTGCAGCGTTCACAGCCTGAACTACTAGTATTTATGTACTACACAAAGTACATTCCAGTCCTTCATCAATAAAGTGAGTATTAACTCTGCTTTGTGTGTGTGGAAGCTACAAGACAAATACTATATATAGTATTTATTTATATTTTGGTCAAACCAAACCCCATTCAATAATTCATATGTAATATAATATAATATATATATGTATATATATATATACATATATATATATATAATTCACTATTATTTATTTATTCTAGTTTTTTTTAGAATCATGTGAACAATCACTGTACTGAAGTACTGCACTGAAGTACAATTTTGCAGTACTAGTATTCCATTTCCTGCTACTTTCTAATTCTACTCCCCTACATCCCAGGAGAGAGTACTTCTACACTGTGGTATTAGTACTTTTACTGCAGTAAAGTATCTGAATACCTCTTGGACTGGTACTGGTACCATGTTTATGTATTTGTTAGTCAGTGTAGTTGTTATAAATGGCGTCAGTGCAGCAGGTCAGGGATTGGCTCCAGATTTCCTCTCCTCTCATTGGTCCACTCGTACGTCACTCAGAGTTCTCTGAGCGCTGATTGGTCAGAACGCGACAGACGCTCTGTGCGGATGTCCGTGATGTTGCTGTGGTCGGACGGTGCAGAGCGGGACTGAGAGGCACAGCAGCCCCGGAATAAGTTTTCAAACAGCCCGGTACCGAGCCGTCTCACCCGGAGAGCCCCCGGTACACCGGCAGGAACAGCTCTAACCCCCCCACACCGAGCCCCGGCAGATGGAGCCTGCAGCGGGGAAGGGGAAGCCGCAGGGCCGGCTGCTGCTCTCCACTCAGCTGGACGCTAAAGACGAGCTGGAGGAGGTAAGGCTGACCCGGGCTAACGGCTGACCCGGGCTAACGGCTGACCCGGGCTAACGGCTGACCCGGGCTAACGGCCCAGAGAGAAACCCGGCTAGAGCGGGTCCGTCGGCAGTTAGTGAAACAAGCTGCGGGTACAAAGAGACGGGATGGAGCTACACGGCTAGCAGGCTAGTTAGCATGGCTAGCAGGCGGCTAGCATCATTAGCATAGCACAGCCACACGGTGCTGAACCCGCAGTGTGTGTGGGGGGGGGGGGAATGAAGCCACACAGCTAACGGACTGTTAGCCTAGCATGCTAATCTACGTAAACAGAAGGATGAGAGACAAGTGACAGATACGCACGCGCCGTGCCTCTAATGTGAGGAGTAGTGAGAGATGCCCTTTTAAATAACCTTTATTTACACTCACAAACACTGAAGAACAGCTTAAATAACCTTTATTTACACTCACAAACACTGAAGAACAGCTTAAATAACCTTTATTTACACTCACAAACACTGAAGAACAGCTTAAATAACCTTTATTTACACTCACAAACACTGAAGAACAGTTTAAATAACCTTTACACTCACAAACACTGAAGAACAGTTTAATAACCTTTATTTACACTCACAAGCACTGAAGAACAGCTTAAATAACCTTTATTTACACTCACAAATACTGAAGAACAGTTTAAATAACCTTTATTTAATCTCACAGACACTGAAGAACAGTTTAAATAACCTTTATTTAATCTCACAGACACTGAAGAACAGTTTAATAACCTTTATTTACACTCACAAACACTGAAGAACAGTTTAAATAACCTTTATTTACACTCTCAAACACTGAAGAACAGCAGCCATCACACAAACAGCTGATCTGAGAGCAGATTCCACTGTCAAGTATTCAGATACTGCAGTAAAAGTACTAATACCACACTGTGAAAATACTCCACTACAAGTAAAAGTGGCAGCAGCAGTAGACCAGCATCTCCGTGTTCTACGAGGTAAAATGACTGTTTTTATGAATGGAGTCTGGTGGCTGTGAGTAGAGCAGAGACAACATGTCAATAACTCTGAACTTCAGAGTGTTTCAAAGTATTTCCTGTCAGCAGGATGTGTCTGATCAGAAATCAGGATAAATAATGTTTGTTTATTTATTGGTGTGTGTGTGTGTGTGTGTGTGTGTGTGTGTGTGTGTGTGTGTGTGTGTGTGCAGAGATTAGAGCGTTGTGTTGGAATCGTCCAGTCGTTGACCAATGGGCTGTCAGAGAGAGAGGCCAACGACGCGCTCACCGCCAACGTAAGAAACACACCCCGTACTACTGCTAATACTACTGCCAATAATACAACTAATACTACTGCTAATACTGTGATAAATACTACCGTGCTACTGTCGTGCAGGTGTGTAAAGGTCAGCAGCAGCATGAGGAGGTGTGTCTGGGCCTGTTCTCTCTGGTCCTCACAGAACCGGCCCAGGCCCAGAGGGTGAGACGCCACCGCCAAATCATTATTAATGTATGACATCACTGTGACATCACTGTGACATCACTCTGTGTGTGTGTGTGTGTGTGTGTGTGTGTGTGGTGACAGTGTTACAGAGACCTGACGCTGCTCAACAGAGACGGGATGAACGTGGTTCTGGTGAAGATTAACCAGATCCTGATGGAGAAGTTCCTCAAGCTGCAGGACGTCCCTAGAACACAGGTACACACACAGGTACACACACAGGTACACACACAGGTACACACACAGGTACACACACAGGTACACACACACAGGTACACACACAGGTACACACACACACAGGTACACACACAGGTACACACACACAGGTACACACACAGGTACACACACAGGTACACACAGGTACACACACAGGTACACACACAGGTACACACACACAGGTACACACACAGGTACACACACAGGTACACACATACAGGTACACACACACACACAGGTACACACACAGGTACACACACACAGGTACACACACACACAGGTACACACACACAGGTACACACACAGGTACACACACACAGGTACACACACACAGGTACACACAGGTGTACACTCAGGTGTACAGGTACACACACAGGTACACACACACAGGTACACACACGCAGGTACACTCACACACATAGGTACACACACACAGGTACACACAGGTACACACTCAGGTGTACAGGTGAAACCTACTGATCTATCAGCTGATTACTTGTCTCTGGTTCTAAATGACCTCTGACCTCTGACCTGTGACTGTAATGAGATGTAAGTGACGGTGTTGGTGTGTGTGCAGCTGGTGTGGCTGGTCAAAGAGCTGGTGAAGAGTGGCGTGATTGGAGCTGACGGCGTCGTCATGACGCTGCTGAAACAGATCGCAGGTCAGTTTCATCATGTCAAGTATCACAGCTGTGAATCCAGATGTTGTCATCCCAAAGTAACGCCGTGTGTTTCCAACCCAGGAGGAGATATTTCCACCAAGAACCTCTGGTTGGCTGAGAACGTCCTGGACATCCTGCTGGACCAAAAGTACGTTTCACTCTCAAATACCTTAACAAGCGTTTAGTATTTCTGAAAGTACCTTCAGCGAGTATAAACCTCAGACTTTACTGCATCGTACAACAATATCAGTACTTTCTTCACAGTAAAAGCTTTAGGGCTGAAACAGCTGGAGGGTTTTTACTGTGTTTAAACAGCTGGAGGGTTTTTACTGTGTTTAAACAGCTGGAGGGTTTTTACTGTGAAGCAGCTGGAGGGTTTTTACTGTGAAGCAGCTGGAGGGTTTCTACTGTGAAACAGCTGGAGGGTTTTTACTGTGAAGCAGCTGGAGGGTTTTTACTGTGAAACAGCTGGAGGGTTTCTACTGTGAAGCAGCTGGAGGGTTTTTACTGTGAAGCAGCTGGAGGGTTTTTACTGTGAAGCAGCTGGAGGGTTTTTACTGTGAAACAGCTGGAGGGTTTCTACTGTGAAGCAGCTGGAGGGTTTTTACTGTGAAGCAGCTGGAGGGTTTTTACTGTGAAGCAGCTGGAGGGTTTATACTGTGAAACAGCTGGAGGGTTTTTACTGTGAAGCAGCTGGAGGTTTCTACTGTGAAGCAGCTGGAGGGATTTTACTGCGAAGCAGCTGGAGGGTTTTTACTGTGAAGCAGCTGGAGGTTTCTACTGTGAAGCAGCTGGAGGTTTCTACTGTGAAGCAGCTGGAGGGTTTTTACTGCGAAGCAGCTGGAGGGTTTTTACTGTGAAGCAGCTGGAGGTTTCTACTGTGAAGCAGCTGGAGGGTTTTTACTGCGAAGCAGCTGGAGGGTTTCTACTGTGAAGCAGCTGGAGGTTTCTACTGTGAAGCAGCTGGAGGGTTTCTACTGTGAAGCAGCTGGAGGGTTTTTACTGCGAAGCAGCTGGAGGGTTTTTACTGTGAAGCAGCTGGAGGTTTCTACTGTGAAGCAGCTGGAGGTTTCTACTGTGAAGCAGCTGGAGGTTTCTACTGTGAAGCAGCTGGAGGGTTTTTACTGTGAAACAGCTGGAGGGTTTTTACTGTGAAGCAGCTGGAGGTTTCTACTGTGAAGCAGCTGGAGGGTTTTTACTGTGAAACAGCTGGAGGGTTTTTACTGTGAAGCAGCTGGAGGTTTCTACTGTGAAACAGCTGGAGGGTTTTTACTGTGAAGCAGCTGGAGGGTTTTTACTGTGAAGCAGCTGGAGGGTTTCTACTGTGAAGCAGCTGGAGGGTTTCTACTGTGAAGCAGCTGGAGGGTTTTTACTGTGAAGCAGCTGGAGGGTTTTTACTGTGAAGCAGCTGGAGGGTTTCTACTGTGAAGCAGCTGGAGGGTTTCTACTGTGAAGCAGCTGGAGGGTTTTTACTGTGAAACAGCTGGAGGGTTTTTACTGTGAAGCAGCTGGAGGGTTTTTACTGCGAAGCAGCTGGAGGGTTTCTACTGTGAAGCAGCTGGAGGGTTTCTACTGTGAAGCAGCTGAATGTTTTCCTCGCCGTAGGGAGTGGGTGTTGAAGAGCGGGATGCTGATAGCGATGTCCGTCTACACCTATCTTCGCCTCATCGTCGACCACGGAGTGCCAAACCTGCTGATTCTGCGTCAGAAAGAGGTCGACTACTGCATCAGCATGCTGAGGGATAAGGTAAGATGGAAGGAAGGAAGGAAGGAAGGAAGTAAGTCTGTTTGTATTGGCCGCCCTGGTGGTTACCATGACAACCCTGTCTCCCTGTCTCTGTAGTTTATGGAGTGTCAGATCATCGGCAGAGATCTGGTTCGTCTACTGCAGAACGTCGCTCGGATCCCAGAGATGGAGCTGGTGTGGAAGGACCTGCTGCACAACCCACAAGTCCTCAGTCCTCAGTTCACCGGTAAACTACACTACCCACAATCCTCAGTTCACTGGTAAACTACACTACCTACAGTCCTCAATTCACTGGTAAACTACACTACCCACAAGTCCTCAGTTCAGCGGTAAACTACACTTCCCACAATCCTCAGTTCACCGGTAAACTACACTATCCACAAGTCCTCAGTTCACTGGTAAACTACACTACCCACAAGTCCTCAGTTCACTGGTAAACTACACTACCCACAAGTCCTCAGTTCACCGGTAAACTACACTATCCACAAGTCCTCAGTTCACTGGTAAACTACACTACCCACAATCCTCAGTTCACTGGTAAACTACACTACCCACAAGTCCTCAGTTCACAGGTAAACTACACTACCCATAATCCTCAGTTCGCCGGTAAACTACACTACCCACAAGTCCTCAGTTCACCAGTAAACTACACTACCCACAAGTCCTCATTTCACTGGTAAACTACACTACCCACAATCCTCAGTTCACTGTTCAGCTTCAGCTGAGAGAAGTTTAGCTCCAGCAAGGTGTGAACGTAGCATTAGCTGCTAATGTTAGCGTTACTCACCTTGTGTACTTTGAACATCACCTTTTTACCTGAGCAGCAGGTTTGAGGTCTCACCTGTAATCTGATGTGTGTCTCAGGTGTTCTCCAGCTGCTGACCGCTCGCACCTCCAGGAAGTTTCTGGCCTGTCGTCTCACACCTGACATGGAGACCAAGCTGCTGTTCATGACCTCCAGGGTAACACACCTAGTACACACTATACACATCTAGTACACACTATACACATCTAGTACACACTATACACATCTAGTACACACTATACACACCTAGTACACACTATATACACCTAGTACACACTATACACACCTAGTACACACTATACACATCTAGTACACACTATATACACCTAGTACACACTATATACACCTAGTACACACTATACACATCTAGTACACACTATACACATCTAGTACACACTATACACACCTAGTACACACTATATACACCTAGTACACACTATATACACCTAGTACACACTATACACACCTAGTACACACTATACACACCCACCTGTGATCAGGTGACCTCTGACTGTATCTCTACCTGTGATCAGGTGACCTCTGACTGTATCTCTACCTGTGATCAGGTGACCTCTGACTGTACCTCTACCTGTGATCAGGTGACCTCTGACTGTATCTCTACCTGTGATCAGGTGACCTCTCTGACTGTACCTCTACCTGTGATCAGGTGACCTCTCTGACTGTACCTCTACCTGTGCTCAGGTGACCTCTGACTGTATCTCTACCTGTGATCAGGTGACCTCTCTGACTGTATCTCTACCTGTGATCAGGTGACCTCTGACTGTATCTCTACCTGTGATCAGGTGACCTCTCTGACTGTATCTCTACCTGTGATCAGGTGACCTCTCTGACTGTACCTCTACCTGTGATCAGGTGACCTCTCTGACTGTATCTCTACCTGTGATCAGGTGACCTCTCTGACTGTACCTCTACCTGTGATCAGGTGACCTCTCTGACTGTACCTCTACCTGTGATCAGGTGACCTCTCTGACTGTATCTCTACCTGTGATCAGGTGACCTCTCTGACTGTATCTCTACCTGTGATCAGGTGACCTCTCTGACTGTATCTCTACCTGTGATCAGGTGACCTCTCTGACTGTATCTCTACCTGTGATCAGGTGACCTCTCTGACTGTATCTCTACCTGTGATCAGGTGACCTCTGACTGTATCTCTACCTGTGATCAGGTGACCTCTGACTGTATCTCTACCTGTGATCAGGTGACCTCTCTGACTGTATCTCTACCTGTGATCAGGTGACCTCTCTGACTGTATCTCTACCTGTGATCAGGTGACCTCTCTGACTGTATCTCTACCTGTGATCAGGTGACCTCTGACTGTATCTCTACCTGTGATCAGGTGACCTCTGACTGTATCTCTACCTGTGATCAGGTGACCTCTCTGACTGTATCTCTACCTGTGATCAGGTGACCTCTCTGACTGTATCTCTACCTGTGATCAGGTGACCTCTGACTGTATCTCTACCTGTGATCAGGTGACCTCTCTGACTGTATCTCTACCTGTGCTCAGGTGCGTTTCGGGCAGCAGAAGCGGTATCAGGACTGGTTTCAGAGACAGTACCTGTCCACAGCAGAGAGCCAATCACTGCGCTGCGATCTGATTCGCTACATCTGCGGAGTGGTCCATCCGTCCAATGAGGTGCTGAGCTCTGACATCCTGCCACGCTGGGCTATCATTGGCTGGCTGCTCACCACCTGCACGGTAAGGGGGCGGGGCCTCCGGCTGTTTAGATGAAGCTCATCAACTGTTAAAATCAATAACCGATCGATCGATCGATCAATCGACGTCTTTGTGTCTCCAGTCGAACGTCGCTGCCTCCAACGCCAAGCTGGCGCTCTTCTATGATTGGCTGTTCTTCAACCCTGAGAAAGACAGCATCATGAACATAGGTGACTCCTCGTTGACCAGCCCCCCCCCCCCCCATTACAGCTACTAGTACTAACTGATCAGAATAATAATAATGAATACTAATTGTTGAGTGAAGTCAGTAACCATCTGTTGTTGTTGTTGTGGGTCAGAACCAGCCATCCTGGTGATGCATCACTCCATGAAGCCTCATCCTGCCATCACGGCCACTCTGCTGGACTTCATGTGCAGGGTAACACACACGCACGCACACACACACACACACACACACACACACACACACACACACACACACACACACACACACACACACACACACACACACACACACACACACACTCACACACACACACACACACACACACACACACACACACACACACACACACACACACACACACACACACACACACACACACCGTTCACACCTTGTTTACACCTCACTGACCTCAGACCTGTACCTGGACAAACTGACAGAATGAAATAATAATGCTCTGTGTCCTTCCCTACCTCCTACCTCCTCTCCTCGTGTCCTTCCCTACCTCCTCTCTCCTCTCCTCGTGTCCTTCCCTACCTCCTCTCCTCGTGTCCTTCCCTACCTCCTACCTCCTCTCCTCGTCCTCTTCCCTACCTCCTCTCCTCGTCGCCTTCCCTACCTCCTACCTCCTCTCCTCGTGTCCTTCCCTACCTCCTCTCTCCTCTCCTCGTGTCCTTCCCTACCTCCTCTCTCCTCTCCTCGTGTCCTTCCCTACCTCCTCTCTCCTCTCCTCGTGTCCTTCCCTACCTCCTCTCTCCTCTCCTCGTGTCCTTCCCTACCTCCTCGTCTCCTCTCCTCAGATCATCCCTCACTTCTTCCCTCCGTTAGAGTCTCAGGTCCGTCAGGGCGTCTTCAACTCGCTGACCTTCATCATGGAGAAGAGAGTTCTGGCGTAAGAAACACACACTGATTGATTACTGATTATTGATTGTTGATTACTGATTATTGATCAGCCTGTCGTTGTCTCAGTCACCTCGCTCCGCTGTTTGATAATCCTAAACTGGACCGAGAGCTGCGATCGATGCTCAGAGAGAGATTCCCCGAGTTCTGCAGCTCGCCATCCCCCCCCACTGAAGGTAACACACACACACACACACACACACACACACACACACACACACACACACACACACACACACACACACACACACACACACACACACACACACACACACACACACACACACACACAATATTGATTATTAGGGCCCGAGCACCAATGACGTCGGCTCACATATTATCCCGAGAGAGATGAGCCCCTCACTCAAGGTGTGTGTGTGTGTGTGTGTGTGTGTGTGTGTGTGTGTGTGTGTGTGTGTGTGTGTGTGTGTGTGTGTGTGTGTGTGTGTGTGTGTGTGTGTGTGTGTGTGTGTGTGTGTGTGTCCTGCAGTCAAGATGGAGGAATCCGTTTCCATGGAGATGGACAACCATATGTTGGACAAGGAGGAGGGTTGCTATGACAACACAGAGGCGGCCTTCAGCGATGACGAGGAGGAGGTCAACAACAAAGGTGAACAGGACGAACCAGTTCAAACTGGTTTCAGTCCCAGTTCAACTCAATAATAAGTCAAAGTGGAATAAAGTATTTAAAACCAGTTTGAACTGGATTAAGGACTGGGTTTGATGGGAGCCAGTTCAGCTTGTAATGAACCAGTATAACCAGTATAACACCTGCTGTCGACCAATCACTGTGCAGGCAAGAAGAGGGAGTTTAGGTTCCATCCAATCAAAGAGGCTGTGGTGGAGGAGCCTGCTGACATCACACCCTGGCTCGACCAATTAGACGACACCATGAAGGAGAAAGTCCAGCAGCTGCAGAAAACAAGGTGAGACCCCAGTCCTCCTTCAGGTCCTCAGACCAAGTCCTCCCTCAGGTCCTCAGACCAAGTCCTCCTTCAGGTCCTCAGACCAAGTCCTCCTTCAAGTCCTCAGACCAAGTCCTCCCTCAGGTCCTCAGACCAAGTCCTCCTTCAGGTCCTCAGACCAAGTCCTCCTTCAAGTCCTCAGACCAAGTCCTCCTTCAGGTCCTCAGACCAAGTCCTCCTTCAGGTCCTCAGACCAAGTCCTCCCTCAGGTCCTCAGACCAATTCCTCCTTCAGGTCCTCAGACCAAGTCCTCCTTCAGGTCCTCAGATCAGGTCCTCCTTCAGGTCCTCAGATCAGGTCCTCAGATCAGGTCCTCCTTCAGGTCCTCAGATCAGGTCCTCCTTCAGGTCCTCAGATCAGGTCCTCCTTCAGGTCCTCAGATCAGGTCCTCCTTCAGGTCCTCCTTCAGGTCCTCAGATCAGGTCCTCCTTCAGGTCCTCAGATCAGGTCCTCCTTCAGGTCCTCAGATCAGGTCCTCAGATCAGGTCCTCCTTCAGGTCCTCAGATCAGGTCCTCAGATCAGGTCCTCCTTCAGGTCCTCAGATCAGGTCCTCAGATCAGGTCCTCCTTCAGGTCCTCAGATCAGGTCCTCAGATCAGGTCCTCCTTCAGGTCCTCCTTCAGGTCCTCAGATCAGGTCTTCAGATCAGGTCCTCCTTCAGGTCCTCAGATCAGGTCCTCCTTCAGGTCCTTAGATCAGGTCTTCAGATCAGGTCCTCCTTCAGGTCCTCAGATCAGGTCCTCCTTCAGGTCCTCAGATCAGGTCTTCAGATCAGGTCCTCCTTCAGGTCCTCAGATCAGGTCCTCCTTCAGGTCCTTAGATCAGGTCTTCAGATCAGGTCCTCCTTCAGGTCCTCAGACCAAGTCCTCCTTCAGGTCCTCAGACCAAGTCCTCCCTCAGGTCCTCAGACCAAGTCCTCCTTCAGGTCCTCAGACCAAGTCCTCCTTCAGGTCCTCAGACCAAGTCCTCCCTCAGGTCCTCAGACCAAGTCCTCCTTCAGGTCCTCAGACCAAGTCCTCAGACCAAGTCCTCCCTCAGGTCCTCAGACCAAGTCCTCCTTCAGGTCCTCAGACCAAGTCCTCCTTCAGGTCCTCAGACCAAGTCCTCCCTCAGGTCCTCAGATCAGGTCCTCCTTCAGGTCCTCAGAACAGGTCCTCAGACCAAGTCCTCCTTCAGGTCCTCAGACCAAGTCCTCCCTCAGGTCCTCAGATCAGGTCCTCCTTCAGGTCCTTAGATCAGGTCCTCCTTCAGGTCCTCAGACCAAGTCCTCCCTCAGGTCCTTAGATCAGGTCCTCCCTCAAGTCCTCAGATCAGGTCCTCCTTCAGGTCCTCCTTCAGGTCCTCAGATCAGGTCCTCAGATCAGGTCCTCAGATCAGGTCCTCCTTCAGGTCCTCAGACCAAGTCCTCCCTCAGGTCCTCAGATCAGGTCCTCCTTCAGGTCCTCAGATCAGGTCCTCAGATCAGGTCCTCAGATCAGGTCCTCCTTCAGGTCCTCAGATCAGGTCCTCCTTCAGGTCCTCAGATCAGGTCCTCCTTCAGGTCCTTAGATCAGGTCCTCAGATCAGGTCCTCAGATCAGGTCCTCCTTCAGGTCCTCCTTCAGGTCCTCAGATCAGGTCCTCCTTCAGGTCCTCCTTCAGGTCCTCAGATCAGGTCCTCCTTCAGGTCAGGTCTACTGTGGGTATATTGATCACCTATCAGTGAATATTTCATCATAGTATAAATATTATTAATACTTATATTGCTAATAATACTGATATTGATAATACTGATATTAATAATAATAATAATAATAATAATATGAATGATCTCTCCTCAGTGACACAGAGACTCAGTGTGAGGTGATGCAGGAAGTCGTGGATCTGATCATGGAGGTGAGTTGTCTTTGATCTGTGGACTATATTCTACTGGATTCTACTGTACTCAACTGTGTTTTACTGTGTTTTAGTGTATTCTGTGGTGTTTCTACTGTATTCTACTGTGTTTTACTGTGTTGTGTTGCAGGAGGACTTTGACACGGAGCAGATGTCGGCTCTGGCTTCCTGTCTGGCTGAACTGTTTAAAGATCACTTCAGAGGAGACGTCCTGCCAGAGGAGATCACTGAGGAGTAAGACTGACTGATCAGAGACTCAGAACCACCACAGAGAGACTCAGAACCAGACTCAGAACCACAGAGAGACTCAGAACCACCACAGAGAGACTCAGAACCACCACAGAGAGACTCAGAACCAGACTCAGAACTACCACAGAGAGACTCAGAACTAACACAAAGAGACTCAGAACCACCACAAAGACTGTCTATCTGTCTATCTGTCTGTCTGTCTGTCTGTCTGTCTGTCTGTCTGTCTGACTGTCTGACTGTCTGTCTGATTCCCGGTCTGTCCCTCAGGTCCCTGGAGGAGTCGGTGTCTAAACCCGTCTGCCTGGTCTTCAGGAACCTGGTCACCATGCAGGAGGACAACAGTGGATTCTCTGTGCTGCTCGACATGTTGGCTGAATTCTACCAGAAACAACCCAAGATCGGGTATCACCTGCTGTACTACCTCAAGGCCAGGTGAGGCCCACGGGGTGGTGAGGCCCACCGGGTGGTGAGGCCCACCGGGGTGGTGAGGCCCACGGGGTGGTGAGGCCCACCGGGTGGTGAGGTCCACCGGGTGGTGAGGCCCACCGGGGTGGTGGGGCCCACCGGGGTGGTGGGGCCCACCGGGGTGGTGGGGCCCACCGGGGTGGTGAGGCCCACCTGGGTGGTGGGGTCCACCGGGTGGTGAGGTCCACCGGGTGGTGAGGCCCACCGGGTGGTGAGGCCCACCGGGTGGTGAGGTCCACCGGGTGGTGAGGCCCACCGGGTGGTGAGGTCCACCGGGTGGTGAGGCCCACCGGGTGGTGGGGCCCACCGGGTGGTGAGGCCCACCGGGTGGTGAGGCCCACCGGGGTGGTGGGGTCCACCGGGTGGTGAGGCCCACCGGGGTGGTGAGGCCCACCGGGGTGGTGGGGTCCACCGGGTGGTGAGGTCCACCGGGTGGTGAGGTCCACCGGGTGGTGAGGTCCACCGGGTGGTGAGGCCCACCGGGGTGGTGAGGCCCACCGGGGTGGTGGGGTCCACCGGGTGGTGAGGCCCACCGGGGTGGTGGGGTCCACCGGGTGGTGGGGTCCACCGGGTGGTGAGGCCCACCGGGGTGGTGAGGCCCACCGGGGTGGTGGGGTCCACCGGGTGGTGAGGTCCACCGGGTGGTGAGGCCCACCGGGGTGGTGAGGCCCACCGGGGTGGTGGGGTCCACCGGGTGGTGAGGCCCACCGGGGTGGTGGGGTCCACCGGGTGGTGAGGCCCACCGGGGTGGTGGGGTCCACCGGGTGGTGAGGCCCACCGGGTGGTGAGGTCCACCGGGTGGTGGGGCCCACCGGGTGGTGGGGCCCACCGGGTGGTGAGGTCTCTGATGTTAGAAACATGTGAACACGAGTATTAAAACGTGTGTGTGTGTGTGTGTGTGTGTGTGTGTGTGTGTGTGTGTGTGTGTGTGTGTGTGTGTGTGTGTGTGTGTGTGTGTGTGTGTGTGTGCAGTAAAGCAGCCAACGGTAAGATGATGCTGTACGAGTCCTTTGCTCAGGCGACGGCTCTCGGTGATCTGCACACCTGTCTGATGATGGACATGAAAGCGTGTCAGGAGGACGACGTCCGGCTGCTCTGCTACCTCACCCCGTCCATATACTCAGAGGTACACACACACATCTACACACTGTCTCCAGGTCACCAGGTGTCTCCAGGTCACCAGGTGTCTCCAGGTGACCTGGAGTCTCCAGGTGACCAGGTGTCTCCAGGTCACCTGGTGTCTCCAGGTCACCTGGTGTCTCCAGGTCACCTGGTGTCTCCAGGTCACCTGGTGTCTCCTGGTGACCTGGAGTCTCCAGGTGACCACCTGGTGTCTCCAGGTCACCTGGTGTCTCCAGGTCACCTGGTGTCTCCAGGTCGCCTGGTGTCTCCAGGTCGCCTGGTGTCTCCAGGTCACCTGGTGTCTCCAGGTCACCTGGTGTCTCCAGGTCACCTGGTGTCTCCAGGTCGCCTGGTGTCTCCAGGTCACCTGGTATCTTGTAGTAATAATAATAATAATAATTTGGACTTCTTTATTGCGCCTTTCAAGGAACCCAAGGACGCTTTACAAAGAGGCCACACAAAAACATACTAATAAATAAAACAGTATCTTGTGAATGTCTTCCTTCAGTTTCCAGATGAGACGCTGAGAAGCGGCGAGCTGCTCAACATGATCGTGGCCGTCATCGACTCCACTCAGGTAGAACACCTGGACGGATCAATACGTTTATTTACCTGTGAATCACATGTTCACCTGTTGAGTAACCAGGATGTAACTCTGTAGTTACAGGAGCTGATGTGTCACGTGATGATGGGGAACCTGGTGATGTTCAGGAAAGACTCCGTCCTCAACATCCTCAGTGAGACACTCACACAGCACACATGAATACTGCAGGGGACACTATGTCCTCATGTCCTCATGTCCTCATGTCCTCAAGTCCTCATGTCTTCATGTCCTCATGTCCACATGTCCTCATGTCCTCATGTCCTCATGTCCTCATGTCCACATGTCCTCAAGTCCTCATGTCCTCATGTCCTCATGTCCTCATGTCCTCAAGTCCTCATGTCCTCATGTCCTCATGTCCTCATGTCCACATGTCCTCATGTCCTCATGTCCACATGTCCACATGTCCACATGTCCTCAAGTCCTCATGTCCACATGTCCTCATGTCCTCATGTCCACATGTCCTCATGTCCACATGTCCTTATGTCCTCATGTCCACATGTCCACATGTCCTCATGTCCTCATGTCCTCAAGTCCTCATGTCCACATGTCCTCATGTCCACATGTCCTTATGTCCTCATGTCCTCATGTCCTCAAGTCCTTATGTCCTCATGTCCTCAAGTCCTTATGTCCTCATGTCCTCATGTCCTCAAGTCCTCATGTCCACATGTCCTCATGTCCTCATGTCCTCATGTCCTCAAGTCCTCATGTCCTCATGTCCTCAAGTCCTTATGTCCTCATGTCCTCAAGTCCTTATGTCCTCATGTCCACATGTCCTCATGTCCTCATGTCCTTATGTCCTCATGTCTTCATGTCCTCATGTCCTCATGTCCTCATGTCCTCATGTCTTCATGTCCTCATGTCCTCATGTCCTCATGTCTTCATGTCCTCATGTCCTCATGTCCTCATGTCTTCATGTCCTCAAGTCCTCATGTCTTCATGTCCTCATGTCTTCTTCTCTGGTATTGACAGTTCAGTCTCTGGACTGGGACACTCTGTCCTCATGTCTTCTTCTCTGGTATTGACAGTTCAGTCTCTGGACTGGGACACTATGTCCTCATGTCCTCATGTCTTCATGTCCTCAAGTCCTCATGTCCTCATGTCTTCATGTCCTCATGTCCTCATGTCTTCATGTCCTCATGTCTTCATGTCCTCATGTCCTCATGTCTTCATGTCCTCATGTCCTCATGTCCTCAAGTCCTCAAGTCCTCATGTCCTCATGTCTTCATGTCTTCTTCTCTGGTATTGACAGTTCAGTCTCTGGACTGGGACACTCTGTCCTCATGTCCTCATGTCCTCATGTCCTCATGTCTTCATGTCCTCAAGTCCTCATGTCCTCATGTCTTCATGTCCTCATGTCCTCATGTCTTCATGTCCTCATGTCTTCATGTCCTCATGTCCTCATGTCTTCATGTCCTCATGTCCTCATGTCCTCAAGTCCTCAAGTCCTCATGTCCTCATGTCCTCATGTCTTCTTCTCTGGTATTGACAGTTCAGTCTCTGGACTGGGAGACCTTTGAGCAGTACAGCACCTGGCAGCTGTTTCTGGCCCACAGTATTCCTCTGGAGACCATCATCCCCATCCTGCAACACCTCAAATATAAAGGTGAGTCCAGGAGACGTCCTCTGTCCTCTGTCCTCTGTCCTCTGTCCTCTGGTGGAACCGGGTCCTCACAGTTGTTCTCTTTTCTGTTTGCAGAACATCCCGAGGCCTTGTCCTGTCTGCTGCTGCAGCTCCGCAGAGAGAAGTACGACTCCTGAAAGTACGCCTTCTTCTCCTTCCTGTTCCAGCTTCCTGTTAATGTCTCCGTCCCTCTGTCCGTCCCTCTGTCCGTCCCTGTGTCCCAGGCCGAGTGAGGAGATGGTAAAGATGGTCCTGAGTCGTCCCTGTCACCCGGAGGATCAGTTCACCACCAGCATCCTGAGACACTGGGCGTCCAAATACGACGACACGCTGGGAGAACACATCAAGGCTCAGCTGATCAAGAACAACAACCAGCCCCGCAAGAGACAGAGGTGAGGACAGACAGGAGGACAGACAGGAGGACAGACAGGGGACGGGGGGGAGGACAGACAGGAGGACAGACAGGGGACAGAGGGGAGGACAGAGGGGAGGACAGACAGGAGGACAGACAGGAGACAGAGGGGAGGACAGACAGGAGGACAGACAGGAGGACAGACAGGAGACAGAGGGGAGGACAGAGGGGAGGACAGACAGGAGGACAGACAGGAGGACAGACAGGGGACAGAGGGGAGGACAGAGGGGAGGACAGACAGGAGGACAGACAGGAGACAGAGGGGAGGACAGACAGGAGGACAGAGGGGAGGACAGACAGGAGGACAGACAGGAGGACAGACAGGGGACAGAGGGGAGGACAGAGGTGAGGACAGACAGGAGGACAGAGGGGAGGACAGACAGGAGGACAGACAGGAGGACAGACAGGGGACAGAGGGGAGGACAGAGGTGAGGACAGACAGGAGGACAGAGGGGAGGACAGACAGGAGGACAGACAGGAGACAGAGGGGAGGACAGACAGGAGGACAGACAGGAGGACAGACAGGAGACAGAGGGGAGGACAGACAGGAGGACAGACAGGAGGACAGACAGGGGACAGAGGGGAGGACAGAGGTGAGGACAGACAGGAGGACAGACAGGAGGACAGACAGGAGACAGAGGGGAGGACAGACAGGAGGACAGAGGGGAGGACAGACAGGAGGACAGACAGGAGGACAGACAGGGGACAGAGGGGAGGACAGAGGGGAGGACAGACAGGAGGACAGACAGGAGGACAGACAGGGGACAGAGGGGAGGACAGAGGTGAGGACAGACAGGAGGACAGACAGGAGGACAGACAGGAGACAGAGGGGAGGACAGACAGGAGGACAGAGGGGAGGACAGACAGGAGGACAGACAGGAGGACAGACAGGGGACAGAGGGGAGGACAGAGGGGAGGACAGACAGGAGACAGAGGGGAGGACAGAGGGGAGGACAGACAGGAGGACAGACAGGGGACAGAGGGGAGGACAGAGGGGAGGACAGACAGGAGGACAGACAGGAGACAGAGGGGAGGACAGACAGGAGGACAGAGGGGAGGACAGACAGGAGGACAGACAGGGGACAGAGGGGAGGACAGACAGGAGGACAGACAGGAGACAGAGGGGAGGACAGACAGGAGGACAGACAGGAGGACAGACAGGAGACAGAGGGGAGGACAGACAGGAGGACAGACAGGAGGACAGACAGGGGACAGAGGGGAGGACAGAGGTGAGGACAGACAGGAGGACAGACAGGAGACAGAGGGGAGGACAGACAGGAGGACAGAGGGGAGGACAGACAGGAGGACAGACAGGAGGACAGACAGGGGACAGAGGGGAGGACAGAGGTGAGGACAGACAGGAGGACAGACAGGAGGACAGACACGAGACAGAGGGGAGGACAGACAGGAGGACAGAGGGGAGGACAGACAGGAGGACAGACAGGAGGACAGACAGGGGACAGAGGGGAGGACAGAGGGGAGGACAGAGGGGAGGACAGACAGGAGACAGAGGGGAGGACAGACAGGAGGACAGACAGGAGACAGAGGGGAGGACAGACAGGAGGACAGACAGGGGACGGGGGGGAGGACAGACAGGAGGACAGACAGGAGGACAGACAGGAGGACAGAGGGGAGGACAGACAGGAGACAGAGGGGAGGACAGACAGGAGGACAGACAGGGGACGGGGGGGAGGACAGACAGGAGGACAGACAGGAGGACAGACAGGAGACAGACAGGAGACAGACAGTAGACAGACAAGAGGACAGACAGGAGGACAGACAGGGGGACAGACAGGAGGACAGACAGGAGACAGACAGTAGACAGACAAGAGGACAGACAGGAGGACAGACAGGGGGACAGACAGTAGACAGACAGGAGGACAGACAGGAGGACAGACAGGAGACAGACAGGAGGACAGACAGGAGACAGACAGGAGGACAGACAGGAGGACAGACAGGAGACAGACAGTAGACAGACAGGAGACAGACAGGAGGACAGACAGGAGACAGACAGTAGACAGACAAGAGGACAGACAGGAGGACAGACAGGAGACAGACAGGAGGACAGACAGGAGGACAGACAGGAGACAGACAGGAGACAGACAGGAGGACAGACAGGAGGACAGACAGTCTGAAGGTGTGAACTGTGTCTGTGTCTCCAGTCTTCGTAGCTCCAGCAGTAAACTGGCCCAGCTGACTCTGGAGCAGATCCTGGAGCACATGGACAACCTGAGGCTGAGCCTGAGCAACACCAAGAACAACTGTCAGTACTCACAGTTATTGATTGATCACTGATCACTGATTGGTTAATGATTTATTGATCCCTGATTGGTTATTGATTTATTGATCCCTGATTGGTTGTTTGTGTCCGTCAGTCTTCACTCAGACGCCGATCCTTCAGGCTCTGCAGCACGTTCAGGCCAGCTGTGATGAAGCACACAAGATGAGGTACACACACACACACACACACACACACACACACTCACACACACTGATGGATGACATCACAGCAGGTGCTGATGACATCACTTCCTGTTCCTCAGGTTCAGCGACCTGTTCGCCCTGGCGGAGGAATACGAGGACTCTCAGTCGAAGCCTCCCAAGTCTCGCCGTAAGGCTCCGGCCTCCTCGCCGCGCTCCCGGAAAGGAGCGGCGCCGCCAACCAACAACGAGGAGGAGAGCGCCTCCAGCAGCGCCTCGGTACGTACGCTCAACGCCGCCGGGTCATCTGGTCCTGGAAGGGAAGGGACCCGGTACGGGACCCGGTACGGGACCCGATGAGGTACAGCACCCGGTACTGGACCCGGTACGGGACCCGGTATGGGACCCGGTACTGGACCCGGTACTGGACCCGGTACGGGACCCGGTACGGGACCCGGTACTGGACCCGGTACTGGACCCGGTAAGGGACCCAGTACTGGACCCGATGAGGTACTGGACCCGGTACGGGACCCGGTACTGGACCCGGTACGGGACCCAGTACTGGACCCGATGAGGTACTGGACCCGGTACGGGACCCGGTACTGGACCCGGTACGGGACCCGATGAGGTACTGGACCCGGTACGGGACCCGGTACTGGACCCAGTACTGGACCCGATGAGGTACTGGACCCGGTACGGGACCCGGTACTGGACCCAGTACTGGACCCGATGAGGTACTGGACCCAGTACGGGACCCGGTACGGGACCGGTACGGGACCCGGTACGGGACCCGTACGGGACTAGAACCAACTACTGCAGAACTGGACAAGCCTTCACCTGGTGGCATAGGACTGATTGATTATGTGATTGATTGATTAGAGACCATTGATCAGCTGTTTGATCAGTGATTGATCAGTGTGATTGATCAGTGTGATTGATCAGTGTGATTGATCGTGTGATTGATCGTGTGATTGATCAGTGTGATTGATCAGTGTGATTGATCAGTGATTGATCAGTGTGATTGATCAGTGTGATTGATCAGTGTGATTGATCGTGTGATTGATCGTGTGATTGATCAGTGTGATTGATCAGTGTGATTGATCAGTGATTGAGCAGTGTGATTGATCAGTGTGATTGATCGTGTGATTGATCAGTGTGATCGATCAGTGTGATCGATCAGTGTGATTGATCAGTGTGATTGATCGTGTGATTGATCAGTGTGATTGATCAGTGTGTTTTGTGGTTTCAGGAGGAGGAAGACTCGAAGCCCAAAGCTCCGAAGAGGAAGAGGAAAGGCTCGTCAGCCGTCGGCTCTGACAGCGACTGACGGAGCCTCTGACCAATCACACGCCAGCTGCCACAGAGATTGTCAGCCAACCAGCCGCTCTGACGCTGGAAGAGGCCCCGCCCCCCTCCCGATGACACGCACTGACCGCCGCGGGAGGGGCGGGGCTCTGAGACGCCGCAGACTTTGAATCCACGTGGTGAACCGACTTTCACGCGATGAGACAGACGCTGTTACCATGGAGACGACCGGCGGGGTCAAAGGTCACCCTGTGGTTGTTCTCCCACGATGCACTTGGAGGAGGAAACCACAAACTCTGGGAACCGACAGACTGATTTTAATACGGGGAACGTGATGATGATGATGATAATGAAATGTGATGATGAAGATGTGGTTGTTGTGGGTACTTCTGCCCCCACCCCCCCACCCTTTCTCTTTTTCTTTTTTTTCGGAGTGGGGGGGTATTTGGACTCTTATTGTGGAGGATCCTGACTTCCTGCTGTTTTTAGCAGCTCCTTCCTGTTTGTCCCGCTGCAGTAAAATCTCGTCTGTTCATCATGTTGCAGGTCGTCTGTTAATGGGGGGTGGGGGGGGTAATGAAGGTATTTAAGAGGATATTCATATATTCGTATATAAACTAGTATTTTTAATGGATTTACTGCGTTATTGTAGTTTTGAAGTGAATTTGGACGTTTATATCATTGAACAAATGAAGTTTTAATGGAGTAGAATTTTCAAATGAAATGAATGTTTTCAGGATAATAATGGGTGTAGACGAGGTGGTGTGATGTTAAAACCAGGTGTGAACTGGGTGGAGTTCCATTACTTCATCAGTCTGAAAACCAGGTGTGAACTGGGTGGAGTTCCATTACTTCATCAGTCTGAAAACCAGGTGTGAACTGGGTGGAGTTCCATTACTTCATCAGTCTGAACACCAGGTGTGAACTGGGTGGAGTTCCATTACTTCATCAGTCTGAAAACCAGGTGTGAACTGGGTGGAGTTCCATTACTTCATCAGTCTGAAAACCAGGTGTGAACTGGGTGGAGTTCCATTACTTCATCAGTCTGAACACCAGGTGTGAACTGGGTGGAGTTCCATTACTTCATCAGTCTGAACACCAGGTGTGAACTGGGTGGAGTTCCATTACTTCATCAGTCTGAACACCAGGTGTGAACTGGGTGGAGTTCCATTACTTCATCAGTCTGAACACCAGGTGTGAACTGGGTGGAGTTCCATTACTTCATCAGTATGAACTGAAGCTTCCTCTCATGTTTACATCACTGTGTGTCGGACGGAGCTGGAAATCTTAAAGAAGAAAAATATTTCTAACTCGTTCTGATTCCAACAATTTTCGCTCTTCATTCATGATTTCAGGTCATAATGTAGAGAAACTTCTGCTCTTTCAAACGATGTCACTGTTGAAGCAAACAGAGGTACACATCTGGACTCAGGAGCCTTAAAGAGACAGGTACACATCTGGACTCAGGAGCCTTAAAGAGACAGGTACACATCTGGACTCAGGAGCCTTAAAGAGACAGGTACACATCTGGACTCAGGAGCCTTAAAGAGACAGGTACACATCTGGACTCAGGAGCTTTAAAGTGACAGGTACACATCTGGACTCAGGAGCCTTAAAGAGACAGGTACACATCTGGACTCAGGAGCCTTAAAGAGACAGGTACACATCTGGACTCAGGAGCCTTAAAGAGACAGGTACACATCTGGACTCAGGAGCCTTAAAGAGACAGGTACACATCTGGACTCAGGAGCCTTAAAGAGACAGGTACACATCTGGACTCAGGAGCCTTAAAGAGACAGGTACACATCTGGACTCAGGAGCCTTAAAGAGACAGGTACACATCTGGACTCAGGAGCCTTAAAGAGACAGGTACACATCTGGACTCAGGAGCTTTAAAGTGACAGGTACACATCTGGACTCAGGAGCCTTAAAGAGACAGGTACACATCTGGACTCAGGAGCCTTAAAGAGACAGGTACACATCTGGACTCAGGAGCCTTAAAGAGACAGGTACACATCTGGACTCAGGAGCCTTAAAGAGACAGGTACACATCTGGACTCAGGAGCCTTAAATATAGGTTTATAGATATAGTTATATATCTATATATAGATATAGATATATAGGTATCTAGATATACATAAAGATATATAGGTATCTAGATATATATATATATATATAAAGATATATAGGTATATAGATAGATATAAAGATATAGGTATATATATATAGATATATATATAGGTATATAGATATATAGGTATATATAGATATATATAGAGGTATATAGATATATAAGTATATATCTATAGGTATATATAGAGATATATAGGTATATAGATATATAAGTATATATAGAGATATATATGGGTATATATATAGATATATATATAAAGATATATATAGGTATATAGATAGATATAAAGATATATAGATATATAAGTATATATAGAGATATATATAGATATATATATAGGTATATATAGAGATATATAAGTATATATAGAGATGTATAAGTATATAGATATATAGATATATATATAAAGATATATAGATGTATAAGTATATATCTATAGGTATATATAGAGATATATAGGTATATATATATAGATATATATATAAAGATATATATAGGTATATAGATAGATATAAAGATATATAGATATATAAGTATATATAGAGATATATATAGGTATATATATAGATATATATAGAGATATATAAGTATATATAGAGATATATAAGTATATATAGAGATATATAAGTATATATAGAGATATATAAGTATATATAGAGATATATAAGTATATATAGAGATATATAAGTATATATAGAGATATATAAGTATATATAGTGATATATAAGTATATATAGTGATATATAGGTATATCAGGAGGTTTAACAGCAGCAGGTGGATCCGTGTCTGGATCGTTAGCAGGACTCTGATCAGACTGATTGGATCCACCTGCTGCTGTTGCTATAAACCTGCAGATCAGAGACCGGAGCCAGACCTGCTGTAGACCAGAACCAGACCTGCTGTAGACCAGAACCAGACCTGCTGTAGACCAGGTGGGACTCTGACTCAGGTAAGTGGACTCCACTGATCCAGACTGGTTCTAGAGTTCAGCCTCATGTGACCTTTAAAAACCCAGCAGGAGGTTTCACACCAGTTCAGACCGGTTTGGTGTTGCAGCAACAGGAAGTGAAGTTAAACCACTGCTGAACTATTCTGAACCGGATCTGAACCGGATCTGAACCATTCTGAACCGGTCTGAACCGGTCTGAACCGGATCTGAACCGGTCTGAACCGGATCTGAACCGGTCTGAACCGGTCTGAACCGGATCTGAACCGGTCTGAACCGGATCTGAACCGGTCTGAACCGGTCTGAACCGGATCTGAACCGGTCTGAACCGGATCTGAACCGGATCTGAACCGGTCTGAACCGGTCTGAACCGGTCTGAACCGGATCTGAACCGGTCTGAACCGGATCTGAACCGGTCTGAACCGGTCTGAACCGGTCTGAACCAGTCTGAACCGGATCTGAACTGGTCTTCTGATGGGTTTTGTTTTTCTCTCAGTTCATCTCTTAAAGTCCACCTGAACCCGGCCCACCTGAACCCGGCTCACCTGAACCCGGCTCACCTGAACCCGACTCACCTGAACCCGGCTCACCTGAACCCGGCCCACCTGAACCCGGCTCACCTGAACCCGGTCCACCTGTCCTCATGTCGGCCGTTAGATCCGGATCGTCTCTGCGGAGTCTGGTTCTGACTCCTCAGCGGACTCCGAGCTTCATCATCGTGTCCCGCAGTCCGCTCCTCTTCCGCTCTCCGCGGCTCCGCCGGCGCTCTCCGGACCGGACCAGGCTTCTGTCGGACCCTGATGAGGACAGTCCTGGACCGAGTCCTCCTGAGGCCCGGCTAAGCCCGGCGGCCTCCCCCCGGTTCCGGCTCCGGATCAGACCTCCTGGACCGAGCCCCCCCCCCCCGGACACGGACCTGACGACGCGCGCCGCCATGTCGCTGCAGCACGTGGGGAAGGTGAGCACGCCCTACGGATTCCGCGCCGTGCTGGCCGCGAGCCCGTGCACACACCGGAGGGAGTCGCTGTTTCACCGGAACAAACCGGTGGTGGTGACGGTCACCGACACGGACCAGCAGGACCCGGCGGACCCCCCTCCTCCTCCCGGTCCCGGTCCCGACAGGTCCCCGGTCTGTCTGCGGCCCGTTAGAGCTCTCGGCCTGCAGGTGAGGATTTTATTATTATTATTATTATTATTATTGTGTTTTTATTATTATTAGTGTTTTTATTATTATTTACTATTATCATTAATGTTGTTATTATTATTATTATTATTATTATTATTATTAGTGCTTTTTATTATTATTATTATTATTATTAGTGCTTTTTATTATTATTATTATTATTTTATTATTATTAGTGTTGTTTCAGCGTTGTTTCAGCGTTGTTTCAGCGTTGTTTCAGTGTTGCTTTAGCGTTGCTTTAGTGTTGTTTCAGCGTTGTTTTAGCGTTGCTTTAGCGTTGTTTTAGCGTTGTTTTAGCGTTGTTTTAGCGTTGCTTTAACGTTGTTTTATTGTTCAGGTGATGAAGGCTCTGAGTCCCGCCACCAGGAGGACACGCACCCGCTGACGTCACGTGACCAGCTGATCATTCTCATCTGTACATTTTTAACTTTAATATTCTAATAAAAGTCTCTGTGGAGCTTTGTGTGTTTCACTGACCTTTGACCTCCAGCTGTCAGTCAACATCAGTTTCCATGTTAACGGGAGTCATTTACAACCTCAAGTACTTTTACTCACTACTGCACTAAAGTTAAAGACCGGATATGAGAAGTGAAAGACCGGATATGAGAAGTGAAAGACCGGATATGAGAAGTGAAAGTCAGTCGTTGGTTCCTGCAGCAGAGCTACGACTAAAGTAGAACTACATTATTTCTATTCTATTATCACATTTAATGTCTCTACTGAAATGTCCTGTTGAACTATAAAATATTATAAATATTCAGACTATTATATTGACTGATTTATTTATTAAACTTTTAGCCCGGCTGCTTCAGAGGAGCAGAAAGTGAGAGATGGAATAAATATAAATGTAGTATAAATAATATTAAAAATAAATGTAGACATTAATAAATTGATAAAATGTGACATAAATTGATATTTCTGTTTTAATTTGCTTCTTTATTTATCTTTGTTTTTAATCCCTTATTTATTTACTTATTTTTTAATCCCTTATTTATTAATTTTCCCTTTTATTTATATATGTATTTCAGACATGACCTCTGACCTCATGATGACACACGTTGAGTCAACGCCCCCTCATTTGCATAATGAGGCAGAAATGCATAATGAAATGTAAAAAGAAATGAATGCAGAAATAAATACGTCTGGGGAAATAAATAAGGGGTGAACTGCAAATTGAAAATCATGCAGAAATTAATAAATAAAAAATAAAATAAATAAAAGTAAATAAATATTTAAAAATGAATAAAAATAAATACATAAATAAATGAACGGGAAATTAAACAGAAGAGTAAATACATGAGGGAATTAATAGATAAATAAATAAAGACGTCTTTTATTTTTAATATTATTTTTTCTACATTTAATGATATATTCATTTATTTATTAATGTATTTATTCATTAATTTATTTATTTGTTTATTTAATGATTGATTGATTTTTGCCAGGTCCTCCGGTCCCCCGGTCCCCCGGTCCCCCGGTCCCCCGGTCCCCCGGTCCCCCGGTCCCCCGGTCCCCCGGTCCCCCGGTCCTCCGGTCCCCCGGTCCCCCGGTCCCCCGGTCCCCCGGTCCTCCGGTCCTCCGGGCTCTGGGTCCTCCAGGTGGCGGTAATAAATCAATAAACACTAAAGAAGAAGAAGAAACAGAGCGCGCTGTCAACGTCACAGTTACGCGATGACGCACAGCCGGAAATGTAGTTATTGGCGGAAGCTTCGAGTCGTTGTTGTGGCGGAGCTTTACCGTTAAACCCGAATAACGCGACCGGTACCGGTCCGTTAGTGTCGGTGTCGGACCGGAGAGAGAGAGCCCGGACCGGCTCACCTGTCTGTCGGCCTGATATACCGGCCAGAACATCCGGTTTACCGGACTGAATACACGGTAACTCCGGTCTGAGCTGACGGTGAGGAGCTAACTGAAGCTAACTGAAGCTAACTGAAGCTAACTGAAGCTAACTGAAGCTAACTGCTAGCTACTGTTAGTACTATATTTACCTCTGAGATGTAGTAGAGTATAAAGTACTATATTTACCTCTGAGATGTAGTAGAGTATAAAGTACTATATTTACCTCTGAGATGTAGTAGAGTATAAAGTACTATATTTACCTCTGAGATGTAGTAGAGTATAAAGTACTATATTTACCTCTGAGATGTAGTAGAGTATAAAGTACTATAGTTACCTCTGAGATGTAGTAGAGTATAAAGTACTATATTTACCTCTGAGAAGTAGTAGAGTACAAAGTACTATAGTTACCTCTGAGATGTAGTAGAGTATAAAGTACTATAGTTACCTCTGAGATGTAGTAGAGTATAAAGTACTATAATTACCTCTGAGATGTAGTAGAGTATAAAGTACTATAGTTACCTCTGAGATGTAGTAGAGTATAAAGTACTATATAAGTAAATTACAAGTACTTGAAATTAGTACTTGAGTAATGAGTGTTAATGATGTGATGATGTCATTGTTTCAGAGGTCATGTTTCTCCAGAATGAACGCGGTCCGCAAACGCCTCAAACTCAGCCCGTCCAAACCCAAACCCAGCACCGCCACCACCCGGATCCTCAGACCGCCACGCTCCGGTCCTCAGCTCGGCTCCCATAATGCATTGCTGCCTCCTCCAGCACCTGCAGGGGACGGAGCTCAGGAGGAGGAAGAGGAGGCGTACCTGCTGGTGGAAGAAGACACCACCGACTCCAGCCTCATCATCACCATGGGTAACACACACACACACACCAGGTCCAGGTCCAGGTCCAGGTCCAGGGCCCGGTCCAGGTCCAGGTCCAGGTCTTGGTCCAGGTCTTGGTCCTGATATATTGATATATTGACTGCGTCTGTCTCTCAGAGGACAGCCAGGTGGAGGTGAAGGCAGCGAGGAGGAGAGCGGTGAGGAAGAGGAAGAGGAAACTGGCAGTGGAGGAAGAGAAGGAGAGGGGCGGGGCTTCAGAGAGCGAGGAGGAGGCGGGGGTAGAGGTGGAGATTGACAGGCAGCTGGACCAATCACTGGAGACAAAGTCCAAACAGCACAACCTGACCACAGTGAATGTCAGAAACATCATCCACGTGAGTTCATCCAATCAGAAAACACCTGTAGAAACATCATCCAATCAGAACACACCTGCAGAAACATCATCCAATCAGAACACACCTGTAGAAACATCATCCAATCAGAACACACCTGCAGAAACATCATCCAATCAGAACACACCTGTAGAAACATCATCCAATCAGAACACACCTGCAGAAACATCATCCAATCAGAACACACCTGTAGAAACATCATCCAATCAGAACACACCTGTAGAAACATCATCCAATCAGAACACACCTGCAGAAACATCATCCAATCAGAACACACCTGTAGAAACATCATCCAATCAGAACACACATTGACGACTAAGCCTACATATTAAACAACAGGTCTTTTACAATTTAACTTAAAAATAAAACATTTAAAAGCTTGTTTAAAAAAGATTTTTTTCAACATTTTAAATGTTGTTATACATTTTTAAACACACAACTTCATAATCAAAATAATAATTTAAATAATAATAATAGTAAACTTTTTTGGGTTATTGAATATTGTAAAGACACATTGGTCCTGGGACAGTTGAAGCTTCATATTTATTTAATAACAGTGATGTCAGAGGAGGTGATCTTTGTTTCAGGTGAGGTGTCACTCTGCTGAATGTTCATTAAATAAGAGAGGGACTCATTTTGACCTTTGACCTACAGGAAGTCATCACCAACGAACATGTCGTGGCCATGATGAAAGCTGCCATCAACGAGACCGAGGCCGTCCCTCCGTTTGTGAGTCCCTCTGTTCGTCTGTCGTCCAATCAGAACGCACAGTTGGACCTCATTAATATGTTAATGAACCGCTGGAAGTCTGATTTATGTGTTTGTTTTCTCCAGGAGCCCAAAATGACTCGATCCAAGTTCAAAGAAGTCGTGGAGAAAGGAGTGGTGAGACACGTCTGTCCCCCTGTCTGTCTCTCTACCTGTCTGTCTGTCTCTCTCTCTGTCTTTCTATCTGTCTGTCTGTCTAACTGTCTGTCCTTCTGTCCCCCTGTCTCTCTCTCTACCTGTCTCTCTGCCAGGTCATTCCAGCCTGGAACATCTCTCCCATCAAGAAGAGGAGTGACGTCAACAAGGTCAAAGTTCAACCATCCTGTCGTTGTTTATCTCTGATGGAAAAACTATTAAATAAAATAAACTTTATTTAAACATTAGAACATATTGTCTACCTGTCTGTCTGTCTGTCTCTCTACCTGTCTGTCTGTCTACCTGTCTCTCTACCTGTCTGTCTGTCTCTCTGTCTGTCTGTCTCTCTACCTGTCTGTCTTCAGGCTCCTCAATTTGTGGACATCCCTCTGGCTGAGGAAGACTCCTCTGATGAGGAGTACCGTCCTGATGAGGAAGAGGAGGATGAGACGGCTGAAGATGTGAGGCTCTGCTCTGATTGGCTGCGCTACAGTTTCATACTGATGATTGATTATTGATTGATTGATTGATTGATGTGTGTGTAGACGTTCCAGGAGAGCGACATGGAGAGCACAGCTTCGTCTCCCAGAGGAAGTCGACTGAACAGAGTAGAGGAGGAAAGCTGCAGCCCGTGGAAGGTAGTCCACGTTTAATTACTCTGTGTGAGGTCATACTGTCACAAGTCCGTCTCCACCTGGGTTGTTTCACGCCAACAAACGTGTCCGTGTATGTGACACCCAGTTTAGTGGCTGTGGCTCGGAGGCTGAACCATCGGCGTGTGAATGAGTATTTAGATCAGATCCTGATGGGCAGGTTGGCTCCTTGCATGGCAGCCTCTGATATCAGTGTATGGATGTGTGTGTATGAATGTGTGTGTGTGAATGTGTGTATGAATGTGTGTGTGAATGTGTGTGTGTGAATGTGTGTATGAATGTGTGTATGAATGTGTGTGTGTGAATGTGTGTGTGAACGGGTGAATGCTGACATGTAGTGTGAAGAGCTTTGAGTGGTGAAGTCCATTCACCATTTGGTATAGGAACCTGGACCACTTGTTTCTAACACTTAACAGTGAGCTTTAATCCCCGCCTCCTCTCTGTCGTGGTTGGTTGATCAACACAACAAAGATGAAACCCTAAAACTCTCCCCCCACCCCCCCCCTTCAGACTTCTCGGAGCCGCTCCAGGCGTTTGAGGGCGGGGTCTGTCTCAATGGGACCCCCCCCCCCTCCCAAAGCCCCGCCTCCCAAAGCAGTGACTGACAGCGCCTTCCTAGAGAAACTTCATGCTGTGGAGGAGGAGCTGGCTGTGTGCATGGAGCCCTACCAGGTAACACTGAAAATATACCGTTTAGAGCTTTAGCACCAGTCGGTAGAGCTTTAGCATCAGTCGGTAGAGCTTTAGCATCAGTCGGTAGAGCTTTAGCATCAGTCGGTAGAGCTTTAGCATCAGTCGGTAGAGCTTAAGGACCAGTCGGTAGATCTGTAGGACCAGTCGGTAGAGCTGCAGGACCAGTCGGTAGAGGTTAAGGACCAGTCGGTAGAGCTGCAGGACCAGTCGGTAGAGCTGCAGGACCAGTCGGTAGAGGTTAAGGACCAGTCGGTAGAGCTCAAGGACCAGTCAGTAGAGCTCAAGGACCAGTCGGTAGAGCTCAAGGACCAGTTGGTAGAGTTTAAGGACCAGTCGGCAGACCTTAAGGACCAGTCGGTAGAGCTGCAGGACCAGTCGGTAGAGCTTAAGGACCAGTCGGTAGAGCTCAAGGACCAGTCGGTAGAGCTCAAGGACCACTTGGTAGAGTTTAAGGACCAGTCGGCAGACCTTAAGGACCAGTCGGTAGAGCTGTAGGACCAGTCGGTAGAGCTGTAGGACCAGTCGGTAGAGCTTAAGGACCAGTCGGTAGAGCTTAAGGACCAGTCGGTAGAGCTTAAGGATGAGCTTAAGGACCAGTCGGTAGAGCTGTATGACCAGTCGGTAGAGCTGTAGGACCAGTCGGTAGAGCTTTAGCACCAGTCGGTAGAGCTTAAGGACGAGCTTAAGGACCAGTCGGTAGAGCTTAAGGACGAGCTTAAGGACCAGTCGGTAGAGCTGTAGGACCAGTCGGTAGAGCTTTAGCACCAGTCGGTAGAGCTTTACGACCAGTTGGTAGAGCTTAAGGACCAGTCGGTAGAGCTTAAGGACCAGTCGGTAGAGCTTAAGGACCATTCGTAGAGCTGTAGGACCAGTCGGTAGAGCTGTAGGACCAGTCAGTAGAGCTTAAGGACCAGTCGGTAGAGCTTTAGCATCAGTCGGTAGAGCTTTAAGACCAGTCGGTAGAGCTTAAGGACCAGTCGGTAGAGCTTAAGGACCAGTCGGTAGAGCTTAAGGACCAGTCGGTAGAGCTCAAGGACCAGTCGGTAGAGTTTAAGGACCAGTCGGCAGACCTTAAGGACCAGTTGGTAGAGCTGTAGGACCAGTCGGTAGAGCTGTAGGACCAGTCAGTAGAGCTCAAGGACCAGTCGGTAGAGTTTAAGGACCAGTCGGCAGACCTTAAGGACCAGTTGGTAGAGCTGTAGGACCAGTCGGTAGAGCTTAAGGACCAGTCGGTAGAGCTTAAGGACCAGTCGGTAGAGCTTAAGGACGAGCTTAATGACCAGTCGGTAGAGCTGCAGGACCAGTCGGTAGAGCTGCAGGACCAGTCGGTAGAGGTTAAGGACCAGTCGGTAGAGCTCAAGGACCAGTTGGTAGAGTTTAAGGACCAGTCGGCAGACCTTAAGGACCAGTCGGTAGAGCTGTAGGACCAGTCGGTAGAGCTGCAGGACCAGTCGGTAGAGCTGCAGGACCAGTCGGTAGAGCTGCAGGACCAGTCGGTAGAGCTTAAGGACCAGTCGGTAGAGCTTAAGGACGAGCTTATGGACCAGTCGGTAGAGCTGTATGACCAGTCGGTAGAGCTGTAGGACCAGTCGGTAGAGCTTTAGCACCAGTCGGTAGAGCTTAAGGACGAGCTTAAGGACCAGTCGGTAGAGCTTAAGGACGAGCTTAAGGACCAGTCGGTAGAGCTGTAGGACCAGTCGGTAGAGCTTAAGGACCAGTCGGTAGAGCTTTAGGACCAGTCGGTAGAGCTTTAGCACCAGTCGGTAGAGCTTTACGACCAGTTGGTAGAGCTTAAGGACCAGTCGGTAGAGCTGTAGGACCAGTCGGTAGAGCTTAAGGACCAGTCGGTAGAGCTTAAGGACCAGTCGGTAGAGCTTAAGGACCAGTCGGTAGAGCTGTAGGACCAGTCGGTAGAGCTGTAGGACCAGTCGGTAGAGCTGTAGGACCAGTTGCATAGGTTTATTTGTGGAATATCAGAAATCAAAGTCTGTCTAATATACTTTACTACAATACACAAAATACAAGTTGTTTTTGTATTGAATTGATTATTGATTATTTGTGTATTTCAGCCTCTGTCTGAGTCGGAGGGAGAGGTAGGTCTGATGGCGTACCGGACTCGGTCCAAGCGTACTCTACGTGATGTTCCACTGGGCCAGCTGGAGGCGGAGCTCCAAGCTCCTGACATCACACCTGACATGTACGACTCCAGCTCCGCCCCCGAGGACAGGGATTGGACTGATTGGCTGAGAGGCCTGATGATCTCAGACATGGAAAACGAAGGTGTGTGTGTGTGTGTGTGTGTGTGTGTGTGTGTGTGTGTGTGTGTGTGTAGCTATGTCACACTACCTCTCTCTAACACTCTATCTTTCTACCAGAGGAGTGTGATGATGAAGATGATCCAGAGTACAACTTCCTGGCCGACGTCGATGAACCCGATGTGGAGGATTACCGTGACGACAAGGCTGTCCGCATCACAAGTCAGTGCACCTGTCTCCGCCGCCTTAGGTCTTTTGCTCAAAGATTGTAGGTCAACCCCTTGAGAAACTCTATGAATCAGCCTACCATAATAACATACTAAGGCTGGCTAACAACGTTGTCTCTGACCCCGACCGTGTCCTGAAGAGTGAATACTAATTGTTGCCATAAAATCGGAGATACAGGGTTACACGATTTGACAGGGTCAGACTGAATAACTGTTTTGTTTACCAGTCAGTCCTAAAACTAAAAATGGAGCCTAATCGCAGATCAAATACGTTGAAGGGTCTTGAATATCTTGTCTGCGGTGATTGTTATGTTAAATGTATGTATCCTTGTTTCCTGTCTTCAGTTTTTTGTCTGTGTTGATGTTGCAAATGGAGCTGATGAGCTGACAATAAAGTAATATCACCATCATTATAGAAATTATTAGATAAATAATTAATACTGATGTTGTGTTGTGGTGTTTGTCCTGCAGAGAAGGAGGTGAATGAGCTGATGGAGGAGCTGTTTGAAACGGTGAGTCTCTTCAGTATTCACACTTGGTGTTTCAGAGCTGGAGTCAGGACGCGTCTAGCTTAGCTTAGCATAAAGACTGGGAACAGTTAGCCTGGCTCTGTCCAAAGGTAACAAAATCCACCTGCCAGCACCTTTAAATCCCACTGATGGACAGACGGTAGAGCTTTAGCATTAGTCGGTAGAGCTTAATGACCCGTCAGTAGAGCTTTAGGACCAGTCGGTAGAGCTTAATGACCAGTCGGTAGAGTTTAATGACCCGTCAGTAGAGCTTTAGGACCAGTCGGTAGAGCTTAATGACCAGTCGGTAGAGCTGTATGACCAGTCGGTAGAGTTTAATGACCAGTCGGTAGAGCTTTAGGACCAGTCGGTAGAGCTTTAGGACCAGTCGGTAGAGTTTAATGACCCGTCAGTAGAGCTTAATGACCAGTCGGTAGAGCTTTAGGACCAGTCGGTAGAGTTTAATGACCCGTCAGTAGAGCTTTAGGACCAGTCGGTAGAGCTTAATGACCAGTCGGTAGAGCTGTATGACCAGTCGGTAGAGTTTAATGACCAGTCGGTAGAGCTGTAGGACCAGTCGGTAGAGCTGTAGGACCAGTCGGTAGAGCTGTAGGACCAGTCGGTAGAGTTTAATGACCAGTCGGTAGAGTTTAATGACCAGTCGGTAGAGCTTAATGACCAGTCGGTAGAGCTTAATGACCAGTCGGTAGAGCTTTAGGACCAGTCGGTAGAGCTTTAGGACCAGTCGGTAGAGCTTTAGGACCAGTCGGTAGAGCTTAATGACCAGTCGGTAGAGCTTTAGGACCAGTCGGTAGAGCTTAATGACCAGTCGGTAGAGCTTTAGGACCAGTCGGTAGAGCTTAATGACCAGTCGGTAGAGCTGTAGGACCAGTCGGTAGAGCTGTAGGACCAGTCGGTAGAGCTGTAGGACCAGTCGGTAGAGTTTAATGACCAGTCGGTAGAGTTTAATGACCAGTCGGTAGAGTTTAATGACCAGTCGGTAGAGCTTAATGACCAGTCGGTAGAGCTTAATGACCAGTCGGTAGAGCTTTAGGACCAGTCGGTAGAGCTTTAGGACCAGTCGGTAGAGCTTAATGACCAGTCGGTAGAGCTTTAGGACCAGTCGGTAGAGCTGTAGGACCAGTCGGTAGAGCTTAATGACCAGTCGGTAGAGCTTTAGGACCAGTCGGTAGAGCTTTATGACCAGTCGGTAGAGCTTTAGGACCAGTCGGTAGAGCTTAATGACCAGTCGGTAGAGATTTAGGACCAGTCGGTAGAGGATTTCTCCCACCAGTCACAGTGATATAAACTCCCCTTCAGCTGCTGGTGTGTGTGTTTCAGTTAAAGGAAGACCTGGTGGCGGGACAAGAAGTGGAAGATGAAGGCCACGAGGAAGAGGAGGAGCCACAGGAAGAGCCTTTTCAAACACATACCCGCCAGGAGGAGAACAACACGTATGTAACACAACAACACGTATGTAACACAACAACACGTATGTAACACAACAACACGTATGTAACACAACAACACGTATGTAACACAACAACACGTATGTAACACACAACAAAACGTATGTAACACAACACGTATGTAACACAACACGTATGTAACACAACAACACGTATGTAACACAACAACACGTATGTAACACAACAACACGTATGTAACACAACAACACGTATGTAACACAACACGTATGTAACACAACAACACGTATGTAACACAACAACACGTATGTAACACACAACAACACGTATGTAACACAACAACACGTATGTAACACAACAACACGTATGTAACACAACAACACGTATGTAACACAACACGTATGTAACACACAACACGTATGTAACACAACAACACGTATGTAACACAACACGTATGTAACACAACAACACGTATGTAACACAACACGTATGTAACACAACACGTATGTAACACAACAACACGTATGTAACACAACAACACGTATGTAACACAACAACACGTATGTAACACACAACAACACGTATGTAACACACAACAACACGTATGTAACACAACACGTATGTAACACACAACAACACGTATGTAACACAACAACACGTATGTAACACAACACGTATGTAACACAACAACACGTATGTAACACAACACGTATGTAACACACAACAACACGTATGTAACACAACACGTATGTAACACAACACGTATGTAACACACCAACAACACGTATGTAACACAACACGTATGTAACACAACAACACGTATGTAACACAACACGTATGTAACACAACAACACGTATGTAACACACAACAACACGTATGTAACACAACACGTATGTAACACAACACGTATGTAACACACCAACAACACGTATGTAACACAACAACACGTATGTAACACAACACGTATGTAACACAACAACACGTATGTAACACACAACAACACGTATGTAACACAACAACACGTATGTAACACAACAACACGTATGTAACGCACAACAACACGTATGTAACGCACAACAACACGTATGTAACACAACAACACGTATGTAACACAACAACACGTATGTAACACACAACAACACGTATGTAACACAACAACACGTATGTAACACACAACAACACGTATGTAACACACAACAACACGTATGTAACACACTAAGACGCGTCCTGCTGACCCTCTCTGCTTTCTTGACAGAGGACCGAGTGATGACGAGGCGGAGGACGGACCAATCACAGAGCTGCGTACGGTGAAGCAGCAGATGGCGTTGATCAGGAAGAGACGACAGCTCGGTCTGACGACACACTCACACACACACTGTGCAGAACCGTTCACACTGAAGCTGAGCGGACCGCAGAGGAGCCGCCTGCAGCAGCAGCTACAACAGGTACTTATACTCTATATGTGTATATTATAACAGGTACTTATACTCTATATGTATATATTATAACAGGTACTTATACTCTATATGTATATATTATAACAGGTACTTATACTCTATATGTGTATATTATAACAGTACTTATACTCTATATTGTATATTATAACAGGTACTTATACTCTATATGTATATATTACAACAGGTACTTATACTCTATATGTGTATATTATAACAGGTACTTATACTCTATATGTGTATATTACAACAGGTACTTATACTCTATATGTGTATATTATAACAGGTACTTATACTCTATATGTGTATATTACAACAGGTACTTATACTCTATATGTATATATTATAACAGGTACTTATACTCTATATGTGTATATTATAACAGGTACTTATACTCTATATGTGTATAGTACAACAGGTACTTATACTCTATATGTGTATATTATAACAGGTACTTATACTCTATATGTGTATATTACAACAGGTACTTATACTCTACATGTATATATTACAACAGGTACTTATACTCTATATGTATATATTATAACAGGTACTTATACTCTATATGTGTATATTATAACAGGTACTTATACTCTATATTATAACAGGTACTTATACTCTATATGTGTATATTATAACAGGTACTTATACTCTATATGTGTATATATACATATATATATATATATTACAACAGGTACTTATACTGTCTCTCTCTCTCTCTCTCTCTCTCTGTCTCTGTCTCTCTGTCTCTCTCTCTCTGTCTCTCTCTCTCTCTCTCTCTGTCTCTCTCTCTGTCTCTCTCTGTCTCTCTCTCTGTCTCTCTCTCTCTCTCTCTCTCTCTCTCTCTCTCTCTCTCTCTCTCTCTCTCTGTCTCTCTCTCTCTCTGTCTCTCTCTCTCTCTCTCTCTCTCTCTCTCTCTCTCTGTCTCTCTCTGTCTCTCTCTCTGTCTCTCTCTCTCTCTCTCTCTGTCTCTCTCTCTCTCTCTCTCTCTCTCTCTCTCTCTCTCTCTCTCTCTCTCTCTCTCTCTCTCTCTCTCTCTCTCTCTCTCTCTCTCTCTCTCTCTCTCTCTCTCTCTCTCTCTCTCTCAGCACGTCCAGCTGCTGACTCAGATTCACCTGCTGAGTTCACCTGTGGTGAAACTGCAGAGTGAAGCTGAGACCAGCAGACAGTTCCTGGTAATCATTATTATTGATCCAGTAATCATTATTATTGATCCAGTAATCATTACTATTGATCCAGTAATCATTATTATTGATCCAGTAATCATTACTATTGATCCAGTAATCATTATTATTGATCCAGTAATCATTATTATTGATCCAGTAATCATTATTATTGATCCAGTAATCATTACTATTGATCCAGTAATCATTACTATTGATCCAGTAATCATTATTATTGATCCAGTAATCATTATTATTGATCCAGTAATCATTACTATTGATCCAGTAATCATTATTATTGATCCAGTAATCATTATTATTGATCCAGTAATCATTATTATTGATCCAGTAATCATTATTATTGATCCAGTAATCATTACTATTGATCCAGTAATCATTACTATTGATCCAGTAATCATTATTATTGATCCAGTAATCATTACTATTGATCCAGTAATCATTATTATTGATCCAGTAATCATTACTATTGATCCAGTAATCATTATTATTGATCCAGTAATCATTATTATTGATCCAGTAATCATTACTATTGATCCAGTAATCATTACTATTGATCCAGTAATCATTATTATTGATCCAGTAATCATTATTATTGATCCAGTAATCATTACTATTGATCCAGTAATCATTATTATTGATCCAGTAATCATTATTATTGATCCAGTAATCATTATTATTGATCCAGTAATCATTATTATTGATCCAGTAATCATTATTATTGATCCAGTAATCATTACTATTGATCCAGTAATCATTATTATTGATCCAGTAATCATTATTATTGATCCAGTAATCATTATTATTGATCCAGTAATCATTATTATTGATCCAGTAATCATTACTATTGATCCAGTAATCATTACTAGCAGACTGACCACACATGTGTCTCCCCGTCAGTTTGAGCTGGATCTGTTGGCTCAGCGCGGCGAGCTGCTGATGTCTTCAGGTCGTCCCGCTTTCTGCAGCGTCTTCAGAGCGTCCAACCTGCAGGGGGCGCTGCAGCTTCTGGAGGAGCTGCAGCGAGCTCCACCCAGCTACCAGCTGCAGCAGCACCACCCGGACGCCAGAGGACACAGTGAGTCCAACACCTCTTCACATACACACAGATACTGGATATATCTTTATATACTATATATATATATATATATACTCATATACTGTCACCTAGTAACGCAGCTCATATATAAAGACCTCAACCAAACCTCCAGAGACGGACCGCCTTCAAGTTTACACTATAAACCTGTGTGTTGTGTATCTGTGTGTGTATCTGTGTGTGTATCTGTGTGTGTTGTGTAGTGCGTTGTTACCCCGTCCTGCCAGCTGATCTCTCCTGGCTCTTCGCCACCCGTCCGGTCTTCCTCTACCCGGAGCTGCTGCCATGTGCCAGTCTGGACCCGGCTCGGTACTGTCCCCGCAGGACGGCTGCATTCACTGCAGCGGAGGACTGGTACACACACACACACACACACACGCACACGCACACACACACACGCACATACGCACACACACACACACACACACACACACACACACACACACACACACACACACACACACACCGTGAGTGACAGCAGTGTACATGTATTGAACACGTGTGTGTGTGTGTGTGTGTGTGTGTGTGTGTGTGTGTGTGTGTGTGTGTGTGTTGTCAGCCTCCTGGTTCTCGGCCTCAGGAACATGGAGGGTTCATGTGACCCGACGAAGCTCGTGTCTCAGTTCCTGCTGAGGAAGACTCTGGTCCAGGTCCGACGGAGGATCCTGCAGTGCTGCAGACCCGGTTCACCCGACAACATCGTCAAGGTAACGCTTTGTTTATACTCGCGTGAGACACCGTGGCGTGGGCCTCCGTAGATGGCGTGGGCCTCTTTAGATGACGCTGGCCTCCGTAGATGGCGTGGGCCTCCGTAGATGGCGAGGGCCTCCGTAGATGGCGAGGGCCTCTGTAGATGGCGAGGGCCTCTGTAGATGGCGTGGGCCTCTTTAGATGACGCTGGCCTCCGTAGATGGCGTGGGCCTCCGTAGATGGCGAGGGCCTCCGTAGATGGCGAGGGCCTCCGTAGATGGCGAGGGCCTCCGTAGATGGCGAGGGCCTCCGTAGATGGCGAGGGCCTCCGTAGATGGCGAGGGCCTCTGTAGATGGCGCGGGCCTCCGTAGATGGCGAGGGCCTCTGTAGATGGCGAGGGCCTCCGTAGATGGCGAGGGCCTCTGTAGATGGCGTGGGCCTCCGTAGATGTCGCTGACCTCCGTAGATAGCGCGGGCCTCCGTAGATAGCGCGGGCCTCTGTAGATGACGCGGGCCTCTTTAGATGACGCGGGCCTCCGTAGATAGCGCGGGCCTCCGTAGATGACGCGGGCCTCCGTAGATGACGCGGGCCTCTTTAGATGACGCGGGCCTCCGTAGATAGCGCGGGCCTCCGTAGATGGCGCGGGCCTCCGTAGATGGCGCGGGCCTCCGTAGATGGCGCGGGCCTCTTTAGATGGCGCGGGCCTCCGTAGATGGCGCTGGCCTCCGTAGATGACGCGGGCCTCTTTAGATGACGCGGGCCTCCGTAGATAGCGCGGGCCTCCGTAGATGGCGCGGGCCTCCGTAGATGGCGCGGGCCTCCGTAGATGGCGCGGGCCTCTTTAGATGGCGCGGGCCTCCGTAGATGGCGCTGGCCTCCGTAGATGGCGCGGGCCTCCGTAGATGGCGCGGGCCTCCGTAGATGGCGCGGGCCTCCGTAGATAGCGCGGGCCTCCGTAGATAGCGCGGGCCTCCGTAGATGGCGCGGGCCTCTTTAGATGACGCGGGCCTCTGCAGAGGGCGCGGGCCTCTTTAGATGGCGCGGGCCTCCGTAGATGGCGCTGGCCTCCGTAGATGGCGTGGGCCTCCGTAGATGGCGCGGGCCTCCGTAGATGGCGCGGGCCTCCGTAGATGGCGCGGGCCTCTTTAGATGGCGCGGGCCTCCGTAGATGGCGCTGGCCTCCGTAGATGACGCGGGCCTCTTTAGATGGCGCGGGCCTCCGTAGATAGCGCGGGCCTCCGTAGATGGCGCGGGCCTCCGTAGATGGCGCGGGCCTCCGTAGATGGCGCGGGCCTCTTTAGATGGCGCGGGCCTCCGTAGATGGCGCTGGCCTCCGTAGATGGCGCGGGCCTCCGTAGATGGCGCGGGCCTCCGTAGATGGCGCGGGCCTCCGTAGATAGCGCGGGCCTCCGTAGATGGCGCGGGCCTCTTTAGATGACGCGGGCCTCTGCAGAGGGCGCGGGCCTCTTTAGATGGCGCGGGCCTCCGTAGATGGCGCTGGCCTCCGTAGATGGCGTGGGCCTCCGTAGATGGCGTGGGCCTCCGTAGATAGCGCGGGCCTCCGTAGATAGCGCGGGCCTCCGTAGATGGCGCGGGCCTCTGTAGATGACGCCGGCCTCTTTAGATGACGCGGGCCTCCGTAGATAGCGCGGGCCTCCGTAGATGGCGGGGCCTCTGTAGATGACGCCGGCCTCTTTAGATGACGCGGGCCTCCGTAGATGGCGCTGACCTCCGTAGATGGCGCGGGCCTCTGTAGATGGCGCGGGCCTCCGTAGATGGCGCGGGCCTCTGTAGATGACGCCGGCCTCTTTAGATGACGCGGGCCTCCGTAGATAGCGCGGGCCTCCGTAGATGGCGGGGCCTCCGTAGATGGCGCGGGCCTCTGTAGATGACGCCGGCCTCTTTAGATGACGCGGGCCTCCGTAGATGGCGCTGACCTCCGTAGGTGGCGGGGCCTCCGTAGATAGCGCGGGCCTCCGTAGATGGCGGATCATTATAACTTAACGCTCACACGCAGCTGGTGATGTGTGATGTCGTCTGCAGGCCTTCAGGTACCAGCGGGTGTTGAGGCCGATGATGGTGGCGTGCCGTCAGGTCGACCCGGCAGAGCGGCGCCCCCCGGTGGAGAGAGAGGAGGACGCCATGCCTCTGTGGCTGCTGGTACGTCACACTGTGGACAGGAATGTTCCATGCTACACTTCCTGTTGTTCTTTCACATTAAAAGCCTACCTATTACAAAGGAGTGGAAAGGAACATTATACTGAATGAATCAAACAGGTAAACAGGAAGTGATCATTATTATTCTTAATAATAATAATAATAATAATAATAATAATAATAATAATAATTATTAATTAATTAATTAATTAATTAATTAATTAATTAATTAATTAAAAACATAATAATGTGCCATCTTATTTTTAATAATAATAATTAATTAAAAATATAATAATAATAATGCTAATAATTAATTAGTTAATTAAAAACATAATAATAATAACGAGCCATCTTATTCTCCAATGAATGAATGAATAATATATAATAATAATAATTCCCCCCCCCCCCCCCACAGAGGAGCCTTCCTGTCATCTACCCGACTATCAGAGACTATAACAGCCCGTGTGGCTCCGCCCCCTTGGCCCCGCCCCCCTGCAGGTCAGGTGGACCCCGTCAGGGTCACCTGACTCTCCTTCGCTCCGCCTCTGACTCCTACAGCTTCCCCCCCGGGACCAGGTACCCCCCCCGCCTCCCCAAGCACCTCGACTTCAGACGCATTGGCTTCGTGCTGCTGCAGCAGCCCCCCCCACCTCCTGACTCCTCCCCCCTCCCTCCCCCTCCCTCTGACTCCTCCCCCCTCGCTGACGGACAGGTGGACTCCTCCTCGTCCCCCCTCCCCCCCCCTCCCTCTGACTCCTCCCCCCTCCAAGCTCTCAGTCCTTCTCGAGTCCTCCTCCGCCGCCTCCTCCTGAGCAGGACCGACACCCGCGCTGACATCGTCAGCGACGCCGACGTCTCCATGACGACCAGAGAGCAAATCAGACGCCACTATCAGACCCTCACCAGCCTGAGGAAAAGGAGGAGGAGGAGGTCGTCTGCTTCACCTCCTGAAGAAGAGAACAGAGGAGGAGCGAGGAGGAGTGATGAAGAGGCTTTAACTCCTCCTCCTCCTGAAAGCCCCGCCCCCGATGATGTCATCAGGACGAATGGGGAGAAGGAGGAGGAAGAGGAAGAGGAGGAGAGCGAGGTCCTCCTGGTTCTCTCTGAATCCTCACCCAGCTCAACAGGAAGTGTCATCGTAACCAACGACGACCTGGACGACCCCGAGGAGGCGGAGCCAGAGAGTGAACAGGAAGTGGCACTGAAGCCATCCAGAGCAGCAGAAGAAGAAGAAGAAGAAGAAGATGATGATGATGATGATGATGATGATGATGATGATGATGATGATGATGATGATGATAGAGAGACGTCTTCAGATGAGTCCGTCCTCCAGCTGCAGGTCTGAACTATTCTGAGGAAATGATTAAACATGACAGTTAAATATAACTATATAAATACATCATATTTATATATAAATACATCAGATTTATATATAAATACATCAGATTTATCGATAATTGGATAAATATGATGTATTTATATTTAAATATGATGTATTTATATATAAATATTATGTATTTATATATATATATGATGTATTTATATATAAATATGATGTATTTATATATAAATATGATGTATTTATATATACATATGTATTTATATATAAATATGATGTATTTATATATAAATATGATGTATTTATATATATATATGATGTATTTATACATAAATATGATGTATTTATATATAAATATGATGTATTTATATATAAATATGATGTATTTATATATAAATATAATGTATTTATATATACATATGATGTATTTATATATAAATATGATGTATTTATATATACATATATATTTATATATAAATATGATGTATTTATATATAAATATGATGTATTTATATATAAATATGATGTATTTATATATAAATATGATGTATTTATATATACATATGATGTATTTATATATGCAGGAGTCATCAGATGAAGATGAAGATGAGGAAGATGAAGATGAGGAAGAGGATCAGAGGCAGCATGAGGACGAGGCGTTTGCTCAGGATTATCTGCTCAGAGTGAGACTCTTGTTTTTAATAACAGTAACTTTATTTCTAAGGACGACACACATGAGTCAGTTAACGGATGTTTGTCTGGACTTCCTGTTTCCTGTTTCCTGTTTCCTGTGCAGGTGTGTGATGCGGTGCAGGTGACCCCGGGCCGCTCTGAGCAGCTGCTGCAGGTGTTGGATCAGTTCTCGGTGGCGGTGGCGGTGGAGGTTCTGTACGGCAGGCTGAGCGGTGTTCTGCGGCCGTGGCCTCAGCTGCTCAGAGACTTCGCTGCCTTCCTGAACCGCCGACAGGCCCGGCGCTGTGGGCTGGTGAGTGACATCACTCTGACATCACGGTGACATCACGGTGACATCACTCTGACCTCACTCTGACATCACTCTGACATCACTCTGACATCACTCTGACATCACTCTGACATCACTCTGACATCACGCTGACATCACTCTGACATCACGGTGACATCACTCTGACATCACTCTGACAT